>CM076574.1:62104887-62252452 GCA_034641835.2 Pinus albicaulis
TGCTGACAGAGCCACGATTATAGTTGACCATCTCTCCTTAGAAGCGACTTTCGATTTTGTTGTAGTCAAGTAGTAGAAGCAGACCTCAAGGAAAAACTTGTGGCTGCTCTAGAAGAGATAAGTAGACTGAAAAAGGAAAATGAAGAACTCAAGAAGCAGGTGCAAGATGCTGATCACGACCGTGTCAAAGCAAATGAAGAATTTGTCCTTTTAAGGCATCAATGAAGAAAGAGTTGAGAATCTCAACAAGCTTAAGGAAGAACTCCATCAGAATGAGAAGAGACATAATGAAGAAGTCATCTCCATGACAACTCAATTAGAAGAAGCAAAGAGAAGGGAAGGCATTTTGGCAAGTCATCTCAAACAAAGATTTGAGGACTTAAGTAAATTTGAAGCAAAAAATTGAAGAAGAAGTCAACTCTCTAAATGTTCAGCTAGAGGAAGCAAAGAGAGCAAAACAAGGAATGAAAATCCACCCGACAAAGAAAGAAGAAGACTGTGAAACGCTTGAAGAAGAGATCGTTTCCTTGAGAAATGAAGTCGACAAGCTATCTAAGAGTTTGAAGAGCTCTCAAGTCTTGGATGACATCCTAAGTCATCAAAGATCACCACTTGACAAATTTGGTCTTGGATATGCAGGTGAGGCTTCTAGCAAAAGTGATGCAAACCCTAAAGCATCAAAGAACAAGAATATGGAGAAGCTTGAAAGTTGTACCCCCAGATCTAGCAGAAGTAAGGAGAGGAGTCAAAATAACTTTGGAAGAACCTATGCTCCAAGAATATATGTTGATGCTGTCAAAATACAAATAACAATCATTAAAAAATCTCTAGGCATAACAACTTCAAAATTGCACTAAGAAAATTCTCATCTTCCAGATATCAATCTATATTTTTTTGGTCATTGTTACTCTTGTACAAATTTTGGGCACATGGCAAATAATTGCAAGGCATACGACAAAGACATTTATGAGGACCCCTATCAGTTCCCCAGAAAATACTCCAAGGTGTTCACCAACAGAAATTAAGCTCCCCCATTCATGTACATAACTGAATGCTTCAAATGCCGTAATGTTGGACATATAACTCAAGATTACAACTTGAATTGGGTTCCTAGACAATCTGAAGAATCATCAACCAAGCATGGAAAAAGAGTCACAAACGTTTGGACTCTGGAGAAGGAAGCATGTTGAACTAGAAAAATAACATGTTGGATGTGCCTTGGATGTTCAAGACATCAATCTTTGCTGCTGATCAAATATGGGCATCATAGGCAGAAATTATGTTCGAACAAGGTTCTGCCTATTAGAAAGAGGAAGGTCATGCATACTGTTAGGGGGAGCACAAGTCAAAGAATGGTTACTTAAGAATTGTCTCATAAAACCAACACTATGATAGGGGGAGCAACTCTATGACAAGAAGAACAACGCGATGATAGGGGGAGTAAATGACAGGAGGAGTGCTTGATGGAAAGACATTGTCAGGAAAAGCACCCCATTTGCCATTGACGTCAAAGGGGGAGAGAAGGAAAAGGAGTTTCATCATCAATAAGAGTTATGCTTGTATGTTATCATCAATGACAAAGGAGGAGATTGTTGGATACAGTTGTCATTGATGTCAAACCCTAGCATTGTTGAAGTTGATGAAACCCTAGCATTGTTGAAGAAGCCCTAAGCATAACCCTAGCGTTTTTGAAAGATAATGAAACCATAACATTGTTGAAGCATGCCGTAGGTGTGTTAATAGTGATAAATCCCTAGGTGCATGGAAAACCATGGAGGCACTGTTTTGTTAGAAACTTGGAATATTCAATGACTTGTGGGGGACAACTTGATAGGATCAAGGAGGTGTAGTCTTTTCCTTGGACAACTTCAATGACATTGCCAGAGCAATAAACACTTGTTTGGTGAAGCAAAACAATTTTGCTCTATGTGACAGATTGAGACAACAAAGGGTCAGCATAGTTGACCTAAGAACAATGTATTGGGATTGACTCCTTGAAGGAATTGCTAAAGAAAAAGGCATGGAAGACAAAGGCGCCCTTTTTAGATCCTTGACAAAAGGAGGCTGACTGGATGCATTGATTAGGCATGGATACTCCTTGAGCACTTGTCACAAGTCTGTCAAGAATCACAAAGATCTCAAGAATTTCAAGGAAGGCAGAAGGTTTCAATCATAGACAAGGGCCACAACCACAGAAGGTTTTCACAATCGGGGAAACAATTCAATATATATATATATATATATATATATATATATTAGGCATGGATACTCCTTGAGCACTTGTCACAAGTCTGTCAAGAATCACAAAGATCTCAAGAATTTCAAGGAAGGCAGAAGGTTTCAGTCATAGACAAGTGCGACAACCACAGAAGGTTTTCACAATCGGTGAAACAATTCAAATCCAACAAACGTGTCCTTTCACATATTCGAATAAGTATAAATATAAAGCCAAACTCTTCATTCTTGAAAGGAATCTCGGTCAAGGAATAAGAAGGAATTCACATCTGAAGAAGAAAAACAACTAAAGAAAGAGGGACGATTCGAATCTGGGGCAAGGAGGACGAAAAAAATCTAACGTTTGGCACTTTTTGGAGAAACCTCTGCATTTTCATTGTGTTTTCTGTTGACAGAACTGTGGTAAAATATTCTGGCTTGAACTATAACTCAAGCTCTTTTGCAGACCCTTAGCAAGTCGGACCTCTGACTTTTGGCACTTAATATTTTGGATTTGTTGCACATTTTGGACCAGTGGCACACCTTGGATCTGTTGCACAGAAGCTCGACCTGTTGCAGAGAAGTCCGAACCTGTGACCAATGACTATACCTCAGATCTGTGGCAGTATCTCAGATGTGACTTAAGATATTTTGGACCTGTGGTTTAGTTCAAATCTGTGCAAAGAGATTCAGACCTGTGGTAATATCTTCAGAACTGTGCCTAGCACAACCTTGTGACAAAGGAACTGCAAACCTGTAGCATTTATAGAAGAGTTCAGAGCTTTGACAGAGGATAAACATTGGACCTGTGCCTAAGTACTCGAGACCTGTGGCTTATCTTGGACTGTAGCATATATCTGACTGTAACATAAGGATAACAACTCAAACCTGTGGCAGAGAAGCTCGAAAGTGTGACAAGTTTGACATGTGCAATCTGTTGAAAATTGTAACTAGGATTGATCTTCATAATTGTCATTGTTCTTATGTACTTATATATTTTATGTAAATGCTAAAAGAAAGAAAAAGAAATATATTTTTTCAAGCATGGGTTTCATGCACAAGTCAATTGATTAATTAGGTCAAGCATTTTCTTCATGCTTCTAGGGCTTATTTGGTCAAGAGAATATTTGTCTTGAGTCAAAATATTTTACTAGAGTTAAGTCCCATTTGGACTTTGAAAAGAAAGTGGATTTTTTTTTTGTGTCAAAATATCAAATTTGTCCCCACAAGACCAAGTCGACCCTGAAAGTGACCCATTCGCCCTCTTGTATGTGTATAAATATAGTGCAACTTGTCCTCATTTGAAGAATGATCAAGCAAGTTCGATTTCTGTGGCAAGAAGAGAGAGAAATACAAGCTAAGAAGTCTAGAAGGAAGAGCGAAGGTCTAAAGAAGACATAAGAGAGAGCAAAGGTCGAAAGTTTGTCTTTCTACCCTAATTTTCTCACGCGTGCAAGTTTTTGGAGCTATTGTAGGGGCCAAAAATTTCTGAAGTTATTGCAGGTCCGAAATTCTGTTGCTGGGGGCTGAAAATATGAGATTTGACCTAGTTTGGAGAGCTTGGACTATTGTTGATCTAGTTTGACTTTGACTTGTTGGAAGTACTTTAAAGGAGGGCTGACTTGGATCTTGTGGGAAGTCTTGGTCCATGGGTCTTGGAATTCTCACTTTGGTCTAATTCTATAAGAAGAGGATTTTTTCGGTTTTCCCCTGGGAGGGGTTTTGCCCTGGCTTGTAGCCTATCTTTTGTGTTCATTGTCTTTTTGTGATCTTCATAGTTTATGGTTTTAGTAATTGTTTGATGATCAAAACATAACAAAATAATAAGAAGCCAACACATAATCACAAACAATTATCGATTAAAAGAGAAATCAACCCTAATTGTTGCCCTAGTGATTTCTCAACATGGTATTAGACCTATGAAGATTTTGTTGGATACGGTATTGAAGCATTCAAAGAACATATTAAGTTTTAACTAATAAGCAACATCCACTGTGTCTCGGACCTATGGTGACTTCTGGATGTGTAGAAACCTTGATCTGTGGACAACAACAACTGAGACCTATTGTGTTTCAGACTTATCTTGTGAGCAAACCCTTAAGTGTTCAGACCTATGATAGACGATCATTGACACCTCAAAACATCTAGTGAGTCCAGAGATTGTTTTAGCAGACTATTGGGCATTTGTTTAGGGTTACCTTGTGACAACTTTAGAGAAAAAATTGGTTTGGTTTGAGAGACTATTTGGAGTAGCTCTCCAATGAAGGAATTGTAAGAGCATTCACTGAAGATTTGTTGAAGCACTATTAAAGTACTCTTGAAGACTTATTGGAGATTGGTTGAAGTACCATTTGGAGCTGATCTTTGATGTAACTTGGAGTAGCCTCATTAAAGAGCCTTTGTGTTGACTTGAGAACTTATAGTACAAACTTTGAAGACACTTTTGGAGTAGGCATTTTGGTCAACATTTGGAGCAACTTCGTAAAAGTCTCTAATGACAGTTTTGGAATATTCCTTGGAGATATCTTGAAGATTAGTTGGAGCAAACTTAAGAAACCCTAATTGAAGTAGCCTTGTTGAAGCAATCATCTATGAAGAAGCAACATTGTTGAAGCCCTCATGTAGTAACGTTGTGGAAGATTGTGTGTGCAGATATGAAGAGACTTGGAGACACATACTAGCCTTTTTGAAGATGACCTTGATGGACTAGCCCTTGGAGCATTTTGTGGAATTTGTTGAAGTAAATCTTGGAGTTGTTTTTAGGACTTGTTGAAGAAGATAATGGAAGTCCTGAAGTAGTACTATAAACATTTTGAAGAATTGAAGTAGAGGGTCAGAGTCCTAGACAATTAGAGTCCTCACACAATGTTGGAGCCTTGTAGAAAACTAGGTTGGAACTTGAATTATTGAGAGGAATGGAGTCCTCAAATAGACCAAGTTGGAGCTTGGTGGTGTAGTATAGGTTGGAGCCTGGTTTAAAATCGAAGATTGGAGTCGTTGTCTAGGGTAGGAGTCCTGAAGGAATTATAAGCGTGATTGGACATATTATTGTTGTAAAAGAGGATTGGAGTCCTCATTATTCTTGTTAATAAAAAATATTCTTTGTTGTACATTTTGTGTTCTTGTTTTACTAAGTGATCTTCATTGGCATAAAATAACAATTGTAAAAGAAATACTGATTCATCCCCCTTCTCAGTATTTCCAACAGTTTTTAAGATCGTTCTCTCTTTGACTAGTCTTCGGTGGTGAAAGATTCCACCCTAGTTAGTCCCTTCTTCGTACTCCGTTTTCTAAGGCAACATTCATTCACTCATTCGTGGCAACAACAAGGATCTCTGAAGGTCTAGTTTTTGTGGTAGAGAGGGTCGTTGGTATCTGTTGATACAACAAAGGACTGCTTTGAAGCAACGTAGTGATTTTTGATGTTCGGTGGATAGTAGCGAGGGTCCTTGTATTTCTATCTATGACAACGACCCATTGTGAGTGCACCTTCTGAAGTAGCACACATTAGGGAAACCTAATTCTGAGGTAGCGTGATTGACTGCAATACACCTTCTGGACAACGAGGGTTTGTGAGGTCACCCACACTTGGAAGCCACTTATCTTGAGACAACGAGTTGGGTAGCCATCTTGTGGCTATGAGCCACCTTGAGGACACACTTTTGTGGCAGTGTTGGTCACTTGAGGCCTGCTCTAGGGAAGCGAGGGAGCCACAACATGATTTAAGGTAAGCGATTGACTCAAAGGAGTAAATTATTGGAACAAAGGGTCACAAACAAGGCAGGAAACTCTACTAGAGTCAGCGGAGGGAATCTTCTTGTGGCAAAGGCAACTGTGTAGCCCCCTGAGGCCGATATATTTAGTAGGGATCTGTTAGGGCAAATTTAGATTGATTCAAGGAGTTCTATGGCAGCGTATTGTGGCCTACAAAGGCTGGCTAGTTGGCAATAAAGAGATTTCATAAAGGCTAGTTGCAAGGTCAAACCAAGAATAGTAGGTTAATAGGATTTGTTGACAATTTAGCAATTAGTGTGTATAATCTGTAGTGTGGAGTTGAAAGGATCGTGGTTTAAACCCAATATGTACTGTTGAATTGGTTTCATAAACATGAGTTGTTGATGCTGGTTACATTGTTTATTGTATTCAATATTGTTATTTATTTAGAAAAATTGAAGGAACATTGTGATACTAGTTAAATTATAAATCTGTCATGTGCTCTTTCCTAACCCTAAGGGCAATTTTACCATAAGGGATATTACAAAAATCACATTGCGTCCTAGCAGCAAGAGACCAGTGGCTAGTGCACACTTATTAAGAGAGAGAAGTGTGATGAATGATGATGATGAGTAAATGAAGGTGAATCCCCTCTATTCGTATGAAGGTAACCAAATCACTTTTCATTAGTTTACAAGCAAAAGCCCTAAAGGTCAAAGGTCTCGAGCTGACCTTGAGATAGCTCTAAAATATAATAAAATGCTAAAAATAGCCCAAATGTGTGGGAATATATGCTCTCCACCATGGTGTCATCCTCCAAGAATGATCAATAATGCATCAAACAAGTGACGAAATGGTCCAAGAGTGCTCCTCACTCCAAGAAAACCTCAAATGCTTGGGTACATCTTTAAAAGGCCATGACGTCATCCAATAAGAGGCTAATGTCGACCTTCCAAGGCATGTAGGAATGACGTGTCACTTTCTAGGGCAAGCGTTGGCACCAAGGAAGGATATGCCAGTCCTCCCAAGTCATATTAGTGACATCCATCCTCATTTGGGCCCTAGAACAAGTTATTGCCCATCAAACGGGGTCAAGGCTAGTCTGGGGGTGCCTTGGGTCCATCTGGGCACATTATTGAGTATTCCGATGCCGAAGCTCTCAAGCTCAATGTTTCAACATATGTAGGTACATCAAGAGACATAAAATCTTGTACAAGCTACTCAAAGCACAATGTTCATCTTTGGAGGGGCAACGTTGGGGCGACAAAGTCATATATGTTCTCAGAATGGGGCAAAGCATCCTTTGCAATGTGCTGGAAAAGGGTCAAGCCATCCCTCAAGGGAACTTTGTTGCATGTGTTATACCACCTGAACAAACCTCTCAAGATCAAATGAGATCAACATCATTAGGGATATAAAACCCTTAAAGCATCATAGTGGACCATATCTATTGCTAGGGGCATAGAAGTACTTCACACAAAACTTACATTCAAATGTCTAACTAGCTTAAGATCTATAAACAAGTTATGTCACTTATGTTAGGGATGATTAGGTCAACAATCCTATTAGGTGTTTCCAACCCTCAAAGGGGAGCGACATGTCTTAGGTAGACTCATCAATTCATAAGTTTATGTGATAAGGTGGTCATGGAGTGGGAAAGACTTTAAGGAATATGCTACAACCATGAGACCAACTAATGGAGGTCCAACATTTTGAGTGTAATGATGTAAGGAGGGAGCAATTGTGGAGGCATGAGTCACCCCTTTCCCCGGCTCACTTTTTCTACCCCTCCAGTGTGCTCTTTTGCTTTAATGATTTATCTTTTTTTGGTGCATAACTTAGGAGACCGAGCTTGCTTTGTGCTTTTCCAATACCTCTTTAAGATCTAACAATTTCTTATTCATCAGGCTTTGGACTTTCAAGAGTTCCTTTATTTTAGATTAAGTATTAAATGCTTGAGGAACTGGGTGATGGCCAATAAGGGGGTAGAGCTTATACTACGATTTTTCCCACGTGTTAAATAAGTCCCAACCATCTTCTTTCCATTGTGGCTTTATATGCTTTTATCTTTCTTTCCATTGCATTAGCCTCCAGGGCCGAGTTTTGGCCCCTGATTGAAGGACGTGGATATAGGGTGCCAATCCCAATGACCAATGACAATTAACGCCAGGAAAGGAAATGAATGATCGGGAAAGATGGAAAGTGGTAAGTATGGATTACCCTGGACACACTATATCATTAAATGCTAACCTACTAGTGCCCTTTCAAAACCATAAGGTCGTCCCATTGGACTAGAGTCAAAGGCTAACCTCCTAGGGGAAGTGTGGGAACAAGGATACAATCAAGAATGTTCAATCATCTAGTTTTCCCCATGATTCATATTAATATGCCCGTAACATTAAATGAAAGCACTTGATTGCTAAAATGGTTGAATTTCCTATTGATAAATGACCCACAATCCTTCAAGAAGAATGCTAGATGGGTGAGAGCATTGGAGCAATGGGTGAACTTTGGCATAATTCCATCTAAAGATAATCATAGGGTTGTTGGCTAGTTGGTTGTCTAATGAGGAGAAATTTTTTCTCCTATGGGTTACCTACTTTCGGTGGGTAACAATTCCTACAATGATTCCTCAAGCTTCTTTAGTGAAGATGGAAGCTCCTATGTGAAAGGCCAGAGGAGGTTTAATTTGTAGTCATGGATGGGATTCTTTTATAGGGCATCGAAAGCTCCAAAGGCTTGGTTCTTGCAATATTGTTTCAGCACCATTTTGGAGTTGAAATTAGCTTCTATATATGTGACAGATCATTGACTCTAATCTGGCTGAATGTTGGTTTATCAAGTGGTTCATGAGGTGGTTTACTTTACATCAACCATGCTTGTTACATGTCATGCAATCAACAATACTTTCACTGTTCGTTGGAGTGCATTTGAGAGGCGGACTACAAACATTTTCCATGCAGTTGGTCTCGATAAGTTTGTATTGTGGGACAAATGTTTGTTCACGAGCATTACGAGAGTGTGTTAGAGTTAGCTTACAATGGCCACATGTTAATGTAGTTTTTTAAGTTTAATAAAGTTGTACTGTTGTTTGATAAAGTTACTTATTAAATTCATGTCTTACTAAGTTATGTTTTAACTAATAAAGTGGTTGTACGAGACTTATGCCATGGGACATTATCTCCCCTTTATGTTATGATTTTCTCTATATTGAATAATAATCAAGCACAATCTCTTTGAATACTCACTTTTCTCTCTGCAAGTATTTTGTTATTGTGTATGCTTATTATCCAACATCTTGTGCCTTTTAGATGTTATCATTGACTTTTGGATTACTTTTTGTTTTTGTTGTCCCTAAATATGGTGTCTTTGTTTGCTTATAACTTGAATGTTAGTGATTTATCTACATTTTCATCAACTTCTTTGTGTATGTATCTCAATTTCTTCTTATATTTTTGTTTAAGGACAGCCATATCAATGCTATCAAGACCAGACTGAACATGTCTGAACTGATTGGTCTAACAGATTTGAGGCCAAAACTGGTCTATACCGGTGACCTGAATTGCTTTTGGCCGGTTCAGTACCAAACCAACCGGTTCTTGTACTAAACTAGTAAGTGCAGTACCAAACCGACCTTTTTTCACTGAATCGACCGGTTCGGTACCAAACTGGCTAGTTTTGTACGTTGCTGCCAAGGACCCTTTGAACACAATTTTTTTCAAAAAAGCAATGATTTATGATAGGGAAAGCCTAGTAGTATTTGACCATATTGCCCTACTAATACTATGCAATTCATGGTAATGTTAAATTCTTAAAATAAAAGGATGAAAATGAAAGAGAAAGGAGAATGCCACTTTTACACTTCTACTCAAATTTTTAACATTACCATGAAATGACTTAGGATGGTTGAGAGTGGTTTAGACCTCATTGGATTTCATATGGAAAAAGTAGAATTTTACATCTCACTCAAAATCCAACAAACTTGACAATTTTCCAGAATTTCAGGATTGGGTGGATTGCAACACTCCATTGGATTTTGTCATGTGCGAGGGTATGGAACTAGTGTTTAATGAAGAGCACCAAGATCTCTATGTACCTTGATGTTAGTGGCATTGGTTGTCGAACTCCTGACTAGCCTACTTAAAAAAGTACATATCACAAGAACAAAATCTTGGCTTGACATGCTATGCTCTTTCTATCTTATTTCAATGCTTAGAGGGTGATATTGATGACGGAGATCCCAATATAGGCAATGATTTTGATGATATGTAGGTATTTGTTGTAACATGATTTTTTTTGGATGCTAGAGGCCATGTGGAGTTTGTTTGTTGATGTATTTTTGGTTTAGAGATGGATTGCACTCGGTGCTATTTTGGTTATGTGCACCCTTACATGCTATATAAATGAGAAATTTTGCTTATTTGTGTATAAATGGTTTGGATTCATATGGATGAACATGAATATATATGTTTTTCTTTAAAATTTGAATATTTTATGTGTTTTTGGTTGACTATTTTTTTGGTCTGGTTTTTTTTACCAGTTCCGGTCTGGTTCTGATTGATTTTGTTGGATAGTATTGTCATTGATGTCAAAGTAATTGTCAAGCCTAGACGAGATTGGTTGACCAAGGAGTCATTGTGTTAACCATCCTTTTGTAACTGAGAAAGGGCATGACGTCATAATTAACTTGCACAAAACCTTGGAAGATCTTTATATGGGGAGCTCGTTAAAAGTCCGGAGGGAAAAGAGCCCCTGGTAAAAGCAAATCACAAAGCAAGCATGTGAGTAGTACCATAATGCCAAGTATAAACAAGAAGGCGAGTTTATTACTGTTGTAATGCTTCCTATTGGATCTGTAGGTAGCTTGTGTGATCTCCTCACAAGCTCTCAAACAATTGGCAACCTTCTATCACTTACAATCGACCTTCCAATAACTCACAACATTGCTACCTCCTCCACTAGGGCCCCCTTTGTTTGTTGTTGTGATCTTAGTCAGATCACATTTGATTCTTTCAAACCTCTATGCATGTTGTAGGGTTCGAATTATGGTCTCACTTTCTAGCCAACACAAGCATTTCAGCATTCATAGAGTGCAGAGGTCAATATCGGCGTCAGGCCTGTGGAATTCACTGCAAAAATTGTTCACATTAACATAGGATTGCTTTTGAATGGGTGAATGCATCAACCATGGGTTTGATTAGTGAATTGATGGAGTCTAATTTGAACTTGCGTTCTATGTGAGTATATTTATGATAATGTTGACTTGGACAGTAAATTGAACTGCCTTCAAGATAACTCTCAACCTCATGCGTAGATTGAAGAACCACTTGCTCAATATAATATGTAGTATGTACCCATGCATTTCTCATAACAACGATCTCCACTACCAATGTCGACCTTCTTATGATCAAGTCGACCCTCTTGAGGAGAAATTCGCATGCTCAAAACTCGTATAAATTCAGTCAACCACCTCATTCGATGAAAAAAACTCGGTTATGGAGATCTAAGGAAGAATTCAGTTAAGCAAGGAATTGAAAAGGACTCGATCGAGAAACAGAAGAAGGAATTCAACTAGGTAATTCAAGCTCTGGGAAAACCACAAGAATTGAGGAAACGATCTGAGATAGAAGAAAGACAACGACTAAGCAAAAATGAATTTTTTGAGTTATCTTTTGGGTTATTTGGTGTTGAGGACAAAACTTTTGGATATATTTTAGCATAAGTCTTTACTTTGAAAGACCATATTTGTAGTAGAGATTGCAGGGGTAAAAGTTGAAGTTTGTAGCAGGTCATAAGACAGGCCTAGTTGCCCTAAGAATGCCTTGATTTCTAGGAATACTATTGTGAATTAATCTACCAAGAGTAGAAAAAAGCAAGTTTCAGAAGAATGCATATCGCTGTTCTTGGAATACGATTTTTGTGGTGGAATATCACTATGGCAAAAGTCATATTTTAGGACAGTATGAAGCAGTGAGCTGGTTTATAATAAAAGAGGACTGCTATATCTTTGATGTTAAATTTCCATGAAATTCTGTAACTACTTAGATGAATAACTGAAAACAAGGCAACTGAAAACTGAAACCAAATTTACTTCCATCGAGATACAAAGTTTATTCACTATTTATAAGTAGTGGAATAAAAGGACCAAAGAAATAAAAGCACTTCACACAAATTAACATGTTTGTTTACCCAAGAAACCCAAAAGGGAAAACCTGCTATCTTTGTTCTGGTATTTTATTGATTGTTCTTGAGCAATTGGATCTATTACAAACTAATCTGTCTTTGAGAAAGCGTTCATCTTCTTCTCACTAATCTCAACTGATACAATTGATCTTTGCCTGCCTTGATCACTGCTTGATCTCGTCCCTCTGGCAAACAACTACTCCCCTGCTGAACTAGCCTAACTTGTCGTGTAAAACCCTGATCTTGCTCATTGATCTTTGCACACTAGCAACCCCTATTTCCTTGCGCATTAGGTCCCTAGTTCCTAGCGCATAAGAGGCTCTTAAATCCTTGCGCAAATATGCCCCTATTTCTTAGCGCACAAGTCCCTATTTTCTTGCGCACTTGAGGCTCCTATTCTCTTGCACACTTGTGACTTCCTATTCCTTAGGACACAAGCTCTCAATTCTGCGCACACACAACCAAAGAATAATTTCATAAACTTGTGATTTCCTGTGCATTCGTCCTCCTCTTTATAGACCTAATTTGATCATGCAAGGAAGGCCCAATTCAATTTTAGAAGTCGAGTTCTGATAGTGAGTTACCCGAGAGTGATACTCTTTCTCACTCCAATCATAATTTGGAGTCTTAACTCATTCTTTCTTCAATCAAGACTAAACGCTAACTCGCTCTAAATGAACTTGTAACTGCCACCTTGTTTTGTAGTCAAACTGATGAAGACTCCACTTAACTGAAGCTCCAACTCTACGCATGCCATCTTGATGATTATTCCAGTAAACTGGAAATAAACTCATCCTAACTAAAGTCTAACTCATGAGCTCACATGCATACCGGGAGAAGGACAAATCAAGGTCTTCACTAGCTAAGGAACAATCCAGAAGACCTTTACTCGCTACATTTTCAACTCTCCCTCTTAGCGAGGAAGGTACTTCTAGAAGAACCACCTGCACTTGGACCTGTCTCCAACACGACCACGTTATCCGGTGCTATAATTGCTCCCTCGGAACAAGAAGACTTCCCTGCTTCCTGCTATGGAATTTGATCTAAAGACCCGTTCCTTCCAACCGTGCTCCTAGGATCCTGATCCCGAACATCTAACAATGTCATATCATACTAGCTGAGGCTCTTGGCAGTACCTGTAGAATCACTCTTCCTTGCTACCTGCTCCCTCTTAGCAACTGACACTATTCTTGCATCCAAGACACCGACTTTGTACTTCTCCAAACTCCCATCTGCTCCATGCTTCACCTTGTACACCCATTGTGAGCCTAATATTGATTTGCTCTCTAGGTGTGGCACAATCTCCGAGACATCGTTCTTCATGATGGAGGAAGCTTCCTCCACCATGGCATCTCGCCAAACCTGCTGAGAGGCTGATTCCTCATAATAAGAAGGCTCCGAGTCTATCAACTCAGTGATCAGTGCCAATTACCCAGTGTACCTTTGTAGATGTTTTCTCTGCTTGAATGTGGTACTGGGAGGTCCAATTCTCTCTCGATCCTCCCTAAACAATTCATCTGCCCTGTTGGATTGAAATCTCCTTGTATTGGGAGTCACTGAATGAGTGATTGCCTCCACTTGTCCTGGTCTCGCTTCTTGAGCGACCCTTTTGCTACCTGGTTGAGACTCAATCTGTGAAATTGGTTGAGGCTCCTGCTTGGGAGCAAGTAGCTTTTCTTTAGGTACTCTAACATGTTCTTGCTCTAAGGACTACCTCAGAGCTCTACTTTCCTCAAACCTCACATCTCTACTCCGCCCACTTCTTTCCTTGTTGCTCAAGGGTGCGCCTGTCTCAACCTATAACCTGTACAAATTTGTCATTCTCACACCTATTTGCTTCACACATCCAAAAGCTAAGTGCTTGAGGTAAGCCTTACCTCTGCTAAAAATGTCATTGCAACCCTTGTCCTCTAGGGTAGCAACAGAAACAAGGTTCTACTTCAGGCCTGAAACATAGAGGACATCTTTGAGATGGAGCTTTCTCCCAAACTCCCTCTCAAAGTTGACAGTACCAACTCCCCAAGTCGCGTACTTGTTATCTCCTAGCCCAATATGAACTTGCATGTCCTTCTCCTCTAGCTGGCTGACATACTCCCTGTTCCCGTCCATGTGGAAGGATGCTACAGAATCAATATACCATGTGCTACTGCCTACTAAGCTTGCCATGCAAGTTATCAATGAGAAGTCTTTCTCGAACTGAGAAGAAAACACATCTATCTCAATTGATGCGACCACATGGTCCTTACTGGACCCTGTTGAAGAATGTAACTGGTATTGGTCTTCATAATTTTACTTGTCAAAAGAAATTTTATTATTGAAAAAAATGACTCATTAAAGCATGGGTTTCATGCTTGGGTCATCATTTTATAGGTCAAAGCCTCCATTGAAGGCTTCTAGTTTTCGTATTGAGTGAATAGAGTCATTGTAATTTTTATTAGACCCTTCTTGGGTTTTTGTATCATATAAAAAGATTTATTTTTGAGTCAAAATGGTCATTTGTCACCTCAACAACAAGTCGACCTTGCCCTCATCAAGTCAGCCTGGGTTAGGGAAATTCGACCTCACAAGAAGCATATATATTGAGCAACTCGACTTCATTTGGAGAGGATCATCTCAAGTTTGATCTCTAAGAAGCAATAGCAAAAAAAGAGTGCGAAGTTGCAAAAGGAGGAGAGAAGCTGGAAGAAGGAAAAACGAGTTATTGGGCTACCTTTCTCTCACACGTGCGAAGATTTTGGGCTGAAGCTGGGTGTCAAAAATCTTATGATGGGGGCTGAAATTAGATATGAAGCTTCACTTTGAAGAGTTGAAACTTGGAAGGCTGAGCAAAGGATATCTACTAGGAGGAAGGGCTGACTTGGTGGTTAGAGGAGGTCTTTGTCTAGGTTTAAGAAATCTTGAAGTGTCTCATCTTGATTTGAATCTACTGAAGGAAGAGTTTTTGACTGGTTTTTCCCCTTATAGGGGTTTTGCCTTGGCTGAGCACCTACATCTTGTGTCTCTTGTTCTTTTGATCTTCATATACATATAATTTGATAATTGCTTGATGAAAGATAAACTAATTAAGAAGTAAAAGAAGCCAACATAATTCACAAGTAATTATCAAGAAAAAGAAATCAAACCCTAATTCCTATAAGCATTGATTTCTCAACATGGTTTCAGGGCTAAGGTTAAAGAAGGTTGAAGCACTTTGTTGGCTTGGAAGAAAGGGTTACTCCCTCTATGGAATGTTACTTGAAGATGGGATTCAATATCGTGAGAATTGTAGGAAGCTGGATTGAAAGGATCATCTACAACTTATGTTAAAATTGGACAACTAGGTCCAAACTCCATGTTGTGATGCTCAGATGAAGATACCGATATTTTTATTGGGTTCCTCTTTCGGAGAGGTGTAAGATCGATATAAAGTTGATCTTAATCCGATGAGCTAACATTTATTTTGAATTTATTATTTATAATAAATTATATGTGCAGAGTCGGCCTTAAGGTTTACACCTCACAGAGTGTGTCACACACCTCAATGATGGATATAACACAAATAACGTTGGAGAGCTTTTTCACTCATCTCATCACACATCTTCTCTCTCGATTATCTCAAGCATTTGAGAAGCGGTGTCATCTCCCACTTGAGAAGAAGAGATAAATCTATGCACTAGCAAAGGGACGAAATCTACCGCGCAATTTTTTTGCGTTAGGTTGCGGGCAAGTTGACCGTGTGACTTTAGTCACGCATGGTCCGTTGATCCGAAATTTTGTGAGAGTTCGATGTAGACGTACTCATTGGCACAAAAATCGAGGTCAAAAAGTTGACCGAAGTTGGAGTCACGTTGACTTTCTTGTTGCCATCTCCGCGTTGACTTTTTTCCGGATCTGGGTGACTTTTCGAGAGTTGACTTTGGAGTTGACTGGTGACTGATTTGAGGACGTTATGACACATTCTGGAGTTCATGACCAAGAAGATTTTGTCGAGTGAAGCATCCTCACGTCACGTCGTAACGCACCAAACACATTCTCTGCTTTACGGTTTGTCTTCTATAGATCCACCGGTATGTTTTATCAGACGTTTTACTTAACTGTTTGTGTGATTGCGTAATAAATGTGAAAGTTGCATCAGCATAGAACATCTTCAAAAATTTACATGCATCGGAGTCGAGGTGAAGACAAGCCCTAACTATATAGCACTCACCATCTAAGAAAATGGGTTCCACAAGTTATGGGCTTCAAGGGAGGATGACAAGCCGATCTGAAGGGATGACTTCCATGCTTGGAAGATGATATTAGATTCAAATTGAAGAACATGATCTCATGGACTATGTATCGGGATAAGATACAAGAAACTCCATCCACTGCACACTGCATCGCTAAAACCAAGTATAAGAAGGGGGAGACTGTGCCGAAGCTACTTTGATCGTGGGAATCCATACATAAAAAGCCCTGGGCCGCCTTTACGACATCACGAGCTAGCGAGTACATCCAAGGAGATGTATGATAAAGCCGATACAAATGTTCAGGGTAAACAATGCAACCAAGTGCTATTCTTCAAGAATCCATTGAAGAATCCGAAGAAAGGGCAGGGGATAGTCCGTCCCAACATACTATCCGAAATTGACCGAGATCGAGAACAATCTGGCCGCTGTGGGGAGAAAATAGCTTTCGATCGTGAGATGGTACTCACCGCACTCGGAGGGCTCCCACATGAATGCAAGTATTCAACACTACCATTCTCAATAACATATAGTCCTAACTTTGACGAGCTACCTCGCCCGTATGCAGCAAGAAGAGAAAGAATAGAAGGAATACGAAAATGTACAAATGCCGCCTATGCTGCTCATTCTAGAAAGAAGAACTCGGTGGTCCTAAGAACAAAGGAAGAGCAAGGGCCCAAGGAAAGAAGGGCAAGTGTTTCACTTGTCATAGGCTCGGTCACTATGCTGAGAGAATGTCCCTTCAAGAAAGGTTCTCCCGATAGTGATGACAACAACAACAACCTGAGGAATGGAAATCAAAGAAATGACAGTCCAAAGGAAAGAGGAAGGCTCCCTCCGTCTGGAAACAATCAACCTTTCAGGTCTAGAAACCTCGTGTATGAGGAGTCAAATGTTGTTGATAAAAGAAATGAATACATTCTTGTATCGGCCTCCTCTCGCCGCATCCCCCGCGACACTATGGATGTCCAGTTGATAGATAGTGGTGCCTCAAGACACATCAATCGGGTTCAAGAGCACTCTTCGACATGGTTGAAAGGATACTAATATGGAAATTATCCTTGGAGATAATGCAACATATCCCGTGAAAGGGACAGTGGATCGTGACCCTCCACTTATCTCAAGGACAAGTCCTACATTTGCGTGATGTACTCTATGTACCAAAATTGAAGAAGAACCTCGTGTCTATATTGGCCATGAAGACAAAGGCTTCAATGTGGCATTCACCGATGGAAGAGGTACGATGTGGAAGAAGAATTTCAAAGGAAGCTACCGTGATTGGTTTTAGAGTTGGAACACTCTACCAGTGTTGAAGGAAGTCCACCAGGAGCTATGACATGTGATACTATCCGCACAAACTCAACTATGCACCGCAGGTTTGACACCTTCATTATAAGGCTCTCGAAAGCAAGGAAGGTGGTGACAGGGATGCCCGATTTTGGAAATAATCATGTAGAAGGTGTATGCAGTTTGTGCAAGGAAAAGCATACAGGGACCTGTTTCCCCTCGAGTGTCACAAAGACATCGATATTTTGCAACTAGTCCATTCTCGATCTATCCGGTATGCTACTCGCATCCCCGAGAGGATGTTCTTACTATATGACATTCACCGATGACTTCTCCCCCGCAAAACTCCGGATATACTTCGAAAAAGAAGGATGAGGCTTCATGTGGTTCCGTACCTTCAAAGACTTGGTGGAAAATATGACGGGAAGAAGATCAAGATTTGAGGGACCGACAATGGCACCCGAATATGAGTCAAATGAGTTTAAGGACTTTGCAGTGAGCCGGCATTAAGAGGGAGACTACCATCGCCTACACTCTGCGAGAATGGCGTTGTTGAAACGAAGAGAACAGGACCATTGTGGACGCTCGCCCGTGCCATGCTATGTGACCGTGGTCTACCAAAGTTTCGTGGGGAGAAGCGCAACACTGCCGTATACATTCAAAACCAATGCCCTCATTTCGCCCCTGACTAAACTCCCGAAGAGGTTTTCTCTCGGTAAGAAACCAGACGTCTCACATTTTAGAATTTTTGGATGTCCTGTTTATTTTCATGTGCCAAAAGAAAAGAGAAGTAAGTCGGATGCTTCAGGGAGAAAGGAATGTTTGTGGGCTACATGAAACTTCTAAGGCCTATAGAGTCTATGTACACGTCAAAGGGAAGTAGAAAATATGCCATGATGTCACTTTTGACGAAGATGCTTCCCCGAGAAAGTAGTAGATCTTCCGAGATCCGATGAAAATCATGAAGCAAGGCCTCGGAAAATCAAGAAGAACCGGCAGATGAGACAATGCGATGTTGAAGGACCAATGGACCCAATCGATCCATCCCTTCACCGAGAAAGAGACCATCATGGCTCGGGACACCTCGAAAGATGCCGAGGGACAGGCCGCCCAGGGGGACATTCCGAGAAAGCAAGAAGCCGTGTAGATACCACAGGGTATCCCGGTCGCCATGAGTACCATTGTACAATCGAACCTCGGGATCTTTGAGGAGCCGTAAAGCATCAAGTCCGGAAGGATGCTATGCACGAAGAATATGAGTCCATAATGAATAATGATGTCTCGGGATGTGGTTCCAAGACCGAAGGACAACCGCCTGTCACCGCAAAATGGCTCTACAAGACCAGGGCATGGATCCGATGGAAGTGTCGAAAGTTCAAGGCCGCACGTTGTTGCTCGTGGCTTCTCTCAAAAAGGAAGGAATGGACTATGATGACATATTTGCACACTCAGTGACACGATATACCACCATTCGATCAATCATAGCCGCTCGCCGTTATGCAAGGATGGAGTCTTCATCGATGGATGTCAAGACCGGCTTTTCCGCATGGTAGCAATAAAAGAAGAGGTGTATGAGAACAACCTCTAGGGTTTGAAAGTTCAGGATCGGACACTCATGTCCGTAGTTGAAGAAAGCCTCTATGGGTTGAAGCAAGCACCCGAGCTGTATACAGAGGATAGACAGCTACTTGATGGCTGGGCTTCACTCGCAGTGTCGATCCGAACTTTACTCAAGGTTATCTAGGGAAAGCCTCTCATTCTCGATGGCGTATGTGGACGACCTCTTCCCGACAGTGTGTCGACCTCTCATTCATCAGTGCGAGAGGGAGCTTGGCCGCTGAGTTGAGATGAAGGACCCAGGGACCGATGCACTAGTTCCTGAGGCTCGAGGTCCCGCATACTGGGAGAGATTTTTTCCTTTCTCAAGGAAAATATATTGTGAAACTGTCGGAAAGATTTGGTATGGTGGATTGCAGTCCCATGACAACACCAATGGAACTCAATTTCAAGAAGTTGAGTAGAGCCATTAGGCTTTCGCTCTGTATTGCAAATCCTACCGAGTATCTCGTCAACTCGTAGGGGCTTGATGTTCTCGATGAACACCGTCCGGATATATGTTTTGTAGTGAACACTTTGAGTCATCGGATGGTTGAGCTCCATCACTTTCACGTTTGGTGCCGGGAATCTTCCGAGATACCCTTCGGGGCACGATAAACCATGCGCCGAGATACACCGGGAGCGTGACACTCCTTGATATACCGATCGCCGATTGGGTCACATGAGGTGGTGATCAGAAGAGCACATCGGATGTCGCTCAATCTTGGTTCCCGCCTCGACCTCATGGATGGTGCCAGGAGCCGGTTTGCGTGGCTTTGCACCGCAGGCGAATACATTCGTGACAAGCATGCATCTGTCGTAAAGCAGCTTGGTCTGCAAAAGCTCTTTAGTGAGTCTGTTTGGACATGTGCTAGATACCGCACCGTGATACTTCGTGATAACCAGATGATTCGCCGACCGAGAATCCCGTGTTCCACGACCGATCCAAGCATATTGATATTGTGCACCATTTCATCCGGACATGGTACGAGGCGTCGTAAGGCTCGATCATAGAGAACCGATGAGCAGTGTCACGCATATTCTCACTAAGCCCCCGGGGAAGATCAAGTTCTAACCTTCCGTGAGAGACTTGGTATCGTGGAATGACCCTATTTTGAGGGTCTTCGTTGGACGATGAGCTTTGGAGCTCGGGGGCTTTGGGGACCGTTTTCTGTAGCTATGAGCAACCACAAGGCTAGGCCTGCCGAACCTTGTTGGTGCGCCGGGACCCCACCATTGTGATTATTGAGTTGGTTCACCTCTCATTATCTATGCCCCGTATGCATCCTACCACTGAGTTTAGGGCTCATAGAGTACCTTCATTTGGCCAATGAGATGGGAAAGGCTAGAGACTAGTAGCAAACACCGATGGACGCATCGAAATTGCCGTACTTCTATCTAGGATGGCAGCACGATCCAACCACTGGACTCGGGATCAAGTCCGGAGGTCTCGACCTCCGCCCGACTTTGGCCAAGCGGTGAACCACCCCAAGTTGGTTGGAGACTCTTTGTGAGTCCGATAGAGGGTTTCGGACTCTCTAGGGTCATTTGTCGCCGATGAGGCCTCTGTGATCGACCCACTCCCCGTTCGAAATAAAGAGGCCAACAAAGCAAGTTACAAGTGATGACGCACACGATGCTTTGTTTGCACAGTGGGATGGGAGTTCTCCCTAGTTGAGAGGAGGTTAGATTGACAACTAGGTCCAAAACTCCATGTTGTGATGCTCGCATGAAGATACTGATATTTTTTATTGGGTTCCTCTTTCTGGGAGAGGTGTAGATCGATATAAAGTTGATCTTAAATCCGATGAGTGTAATATTTATTTTGAATTTATTATTTATAATAAATTATATGTGTGTGCAGGGCCTTAAGGTTTTACACCCCCGCGGATGTGTCACACACCTCAATGATGGATATAAATCAAGTAACGTTGGAGAGCTTTTCACTCATCTCATCACACATCTTCTCTCGATTATCTACAAGCATTTGAGAAGCGATCCATCTCCCACGTGAGAAGAAGGACGAAATCTACCGCAACTAAAGGACGAAATTATCGTACAAATTTTCTTCAGCATTAGGTTTCTGGTAAGTTTGACCAACGGGTCGACTTTGGTCAATGCATGGTCCGTTTGGAGCTGAAATTTTGTGGAGAGTTCGATTTTTGTAGGCGCGCACTCATTGGCACAAAAATCGAGGTCAAAAAGTTGACCGCAAAGTTGGAGTTGCGTTGACTTTCTGTTGCTGCCCTCGTTGACTTTTCTAGACCGCGTTGACTTTTCGGGGTTGACTTTGAGTTGATTGGTGTGATCTTTGAGGATCGTTGTGACACATTCGGGTTCGCCGACCAAGAAGACTTTGCCGGGTTGAAGCATCTCCCACCCGACCGTAACGCACCAACACATTCCTCGTTTCGGTTTGTCTTCTATAGATCCACTGGTATGTTCTATCAGCATTTTACTTCACTGTTTGTGTGATTGCTGTAATAAAATTAAAGTTGCATCAAGCATAGAACATCTTCAAAAATTTACAACTTATCTAGGAAAGTCAAGAGTGAAGGACTCTTGGCTGCACTTACATGTACTTTTGATGATGTCAACACATGGATCATTGGGAGTGGAGCATCAAAGCATATGACAGGAGAAAGTGGCAACTTCATACTCTATCAAGGGAACCACCATCACATGCGGTGGAGCTAGGAGACAACAACACTTATGTAGTCAAGGGCCTTGGATCTACATCATTGAAGTCGGAAAAATGGAGCAAAGCTACATCTCAACAACGTACTCTATGTCCCAGGGTTTGAAAAAGAATATACTTTCAATTTCTTGTTTGGAAGATAAAGAAGATAGGGTTGCATTTGTAGATGGAAAAGTTTTGGTTTGGGGTAAAAATTTAAGTAGTGAACAAGCAAAGATTATTGGAGTTCGTGAAGGAAGGCTATATAGAGTTCTAACTCCATCTCCTCAAGCCCTAGTTCACATGGAGATCAACCCTATCGAACTTTGGCATAGAAGATATGGGCATATTCATTACAAGATAATAACCTCTCATAGTCAAATGCTAAAGGGCCATCCCCAACATTAAGGGAGATCATGAAGGAGTATGCAAGGGATGTGCTTTGGCAAAAGAATACAAGGAAACCTTTTACAAGCAATGATACATGGTCTAAGAAGATTTTAGATCTCATTCATTTCGATGTGTGTGGGCCAATGGCTAATAAATCTCTTGAAGGCCATCTTTATTATGTGGCCTTCATTGATTATTACTCTAGAAAGATATGACTCTATCTTCTCAAGACAAAGGACTAAGTATTTAAAAAGTTCAAGGAATTTAGATTCGAATTTGAGACCTTAATCGAAAAAGAAAGATAAAAGACTTTGCGATCCGAAAAATGGAGAGGAATACACTTCAAAGGAGTCGATTGCATATTATAAAGAAGCAAGTATTAAGAGGGAGCTCATTGTTCCCTACGTCCCCGAGTAGAATGGAGCCGCAGAAAGGAAGAATAGAACCATTAAAGAATGCATAAGGACTATGATTCTTGATCAAGATCTACCAAAAGATAAGTATCTTGTTCCTTGTTTTCTCTTTTTATGTTTGGTTTCCTCCTCATATTGAGATTTGTTTGTATTATACACTAGTAACATTTTCTTTATATTTTTTCCTCGGTAGGAAAGGTTGCGAGAATACACAAAGGTTGTGAAGGAGACTTCAAAGGAAAGACTTGAATCATGAAAGAAGTTTTGTTGCACAGGATGCCCTTCAAGAAATAATGTTCTACAAGGTTTGTTAAGGAACAACTCAAGGTATGTCTTAAAGTATAAGCTTTGTTGTAAAAATTCTCTTCATGTAAAAAGGTACAATCATTCTTCTTTTAATTTGGTTTACATTATCGACATCGATATGTCTTGGGTTTTGAATCTCAAATATTCTTGTTAGGGTGATTAATTATTAGATTGAATCTACCCTTGTTATACTATTATTTCGATCATTCTCGTGAAACCCTAACCTTTAGGTTCACTATAAAACCATAGCCTCTTGTTGCTAAGGGTATGTCAATTATGAAATCCTAAGTTCTCTTAGGGTTGTTAATGAAATCTAGAAATCCTATTCTTTTGATGTTTAGGTTTTGATAAAAACCCTAGCATTTTAGGGTTTCTTGTTAATGTCTAAGTTATGTATTGAAACCCCTAGATCTTTAGGGTTTGGTGAGTTAGTGTTTGTGAACAAAACCCTTGAAATTAGGATCCTAGGAAAGAAGCCTTAGGTGCATGTTCGTATGTTTGATCGAAGCCCCTGACACAGAGAAAATTGTTGTATATATAACTTTGATGTATTGATGTTTGTGTCCCGAGTTTACCTAGTACGTATGAATATTGATATAAAATGCTAGTATGTGAAATCCTAGATATGTATATGCGAGTATGTTGTTGATGCTCATGTTGTAGTTTGTGAATTTGAGGGTATGTAGCAAAACCCTAGTAGAGATTGATGTTATAGGATATGATGATATTATATGATTTGGCTTTGATGATGAAAAATCTAGGGTTTGCAACAAACCATAGTAGAGTCTCTCATAAAGTATATTGTTAAAACCTTAAATGTATAGTACTATGATTGGATTGTTGGTTAATTGAATCTAAGGCCATGTGTCTTTGAAAAATGTAATCTAGGGTTTATGACAAAACCCTAGCAAGAAATTGAGTCAGAATATAATAGATATAACCCTTTGCTGATTATGAACCTAACTAGGTTTAGGCATTTCGATGTCTAAAGTTTGAATGTTTTAATGCTTCCATTATAATGATATATAGTTAACTTCTTGCTACTATATGTTTGTATTTGGTTGTACTTGATATTAAAGTTTTGCGGGTATGTGATCTTCAAAATGTTGAAGATGTTTGAAGATGAGCATGATGAAGGAAGCTATAAGAATGATGATGATCAAGATAACCTTGATGCCATGAGAAAGAATGAAGCATTGAAAGAGCTGAAGTTTCTCCGATGTTATAAAAAAAGAAGGAAGCTATTGATCTCCCCAAGTTGAGAGGGAGCTCCGGATAGAAGAAAGAGTACCTCTCCTCCATTGAGATGGAGGTCATAGTGAATACCTTAAAGAAAGAATGAAAGCACTAAAGATGGATTTACAAAATAAGAGGGATTGAAACTATTTGGTATTGTTGAAGAAGTTAAAGAAGAAGGAAAACTTCCGACAAGTTGTATTTGGAAAACTTATGAGTAACATTAGGATGATTGAGAACCTCGAAGGTTTGTGTTTAATTGTATATATATTTGAAAGTTTATCACCCGATTGGGGTTGTGTTTGTACAGGGTAAATATCTCCACAAGAAAAATTGAACACTTTGGAAGCATGCTTGGACAAATGGATATATCTCGGTTTAGTTTAGAGGAGAGATGAAGCATCTAATGGCAATATGCTTGGGAGGACATCTCGGTTGGCTTATATGTTGATGTCTAGATGCCGAAGAGGGAAGGTGGCATTGGTCATGGAGCTCGACCTTGGATACACACCTAGATCCCCGGGTTGGTACCCTAGGGTTGGCTAAAGCTTGAGTCCACTTAGTCCCACCCGGATAGAATACCCCGGTCGGTGTATCTAGTTCGCAACACGAGTGTGCTAGAACTCTTCGTAGTTCATATCATTTTGAAATCTTCCATGTACTTATTGTTGATTTGGGTAGCATCGGATGTGCTCTAAGTCTCAAAATTGGCAAGGAGGCTTAGGCACATGTATTCCGGAGAACCCATAAATCGTTTGGGAAAAATTCCACTTTTAATGTGTTCTATTAAAATAATTAATTATTTTTAAAGGGACCCTAAGAATAAACTTAGGAAAATAAAATAATTAAAGGGTATTAATAAAAACAAAGTGTGAATGTTTTAGAAAAAGGCTGAGATTGAGTCATAAGTTAATCTTAGCCGTTGATTAGAGATTTAATCTTGACTGTTGAAGTTTCAACAGGGATGATTATAAGGATTTGAAGGGTCATTTGGAAAACACACCTAGAGAGCCAAAGGATCAAGAGATCGAGTTTCTAAAGTGAGCAAGGTCTCGGAGGAAAGATCGATTGAAAGATTCTTTGCGAGAGAGGGCGATAATTCCGGTAGGAAGGATTCTGATCCGAGAGAGTGCATAGAGAGGAGACAATAGAAGCCACGAAGGTAGCGCAGAGCTAGTGACGTAGAGGCTACGTAGGCACTACGCGAGCTTGAGAGGGATTTCGTTTTTTTGTTGAGGAGGCAACGTTGGTTCGAGTGCCATTTCCCGAGAGAGTTTCGGAGGCCGAAGGCCCCGGTTTCCAGTCCCCGAGAGAGAGCAACGGGATAGAGCAGAGAGCGGCTACGGGCGTGACGCATAGACTTTGTAGAGTGATGCAGTCATTGCACGGAGGCAACACAAAGCGCACGCGTTTTGGGGGTAGGCCGGTGCCGAGTTCCCATGGAGGAGTGAGGTTTGTCTCATAAGATTTTACTTGTCGGTTCTCTCGCATGATTTGATGATTCGTCAATCATAGATTTGTACTCAGAAATTTCATCGCATAATATATAAACCCTCATCCCGTCGCACCAATTTTTCCCGCATTAGGTTTTTTCGGGGGACATTGGTCCAAAAACAACCGTGTCATATGTGTCTATGATTTTCTATTGCTCGACCTTGTTTCTCGCACTTGTTTTTTCTTTCGTGAGTTTTATTTGTGAAGACCGTAGTGTATGGATTTCGATATTTGCTTGTAGAAACACGATGAAATAATTTGTTAAGTAAATAAAAAAATATAATATTTTCCATCAGTTGCTTACGGTGAGGATTCGGGTAGTACGAATTTTCACACTTATATATGTATGAAATTATGAATACCTCCCTGAGTTAAGAGGGAGTGTTGAAGAAATGTAACTAGTATCAATCTTCATAATTGTACTTGTCAAAAGAAATTTTATTATTAAAGAAAATGGATTATTAAAGCATGGGTTTCATGCTTGGGTTATCATTTTATAGGTTAAAGCCCCAATTGAAGGCTTCTATGTTTTTGTATTGAGTCAATAGAGTCATTGTCATTTTTTATTAGATCCTTCTTGGGCTTTTGTATCATGTCAAAAGATTTATTTTTGAGTCAAAATGGTCATTTGTCACCTCCACACCAAGTCGACCTTGCCCTCATCAAAGTCGACTTGGGTCGTGGGTCACAAGAAAGCCTATAGAGGATTATCTCAAGTTCAATCTCTAAGAAGCAAGATGTAGAAAAAAGAGTGAGAAAGTTACGTGAAGGAGGAGAGAAGTTAGAAGAAGGAAAAACGAGTTTTTTGGGCTACTTTCTCTCACATGTGCGAAGATTCTAGGTTGAAAGCTGGGGCCAAATTCTTGTTTGTCTGCAGGTCGAAGTTCCGGGTGGGTCGAAATTTTGATTTCGATGTTGTACTTTTTAAAGAGCTAACACTTGGAAAGGTCGAGCAAAGGATATCTACTAGGAGGAAGGGCTAACTTGGTGTTTGTAGGAGGTCTTTGTCTAGGTTTAAGAAGTCCGGAAGTGTCTCATCTTGATTTGAATCTATTGAAGGAAGAGTTTTTGACTGGGTTTTTTCTTCTTATAAGGGTTTTTCCCCCGATTGAGTGCTTATATCTTGTGTCTCTTGTTCTTGTGATCTTCATATATTTATAATTTGGTAATTGCTTGATGAAAGATAAACTAATTAAGAAGTAAAAGAAGCCAACAAAATTCACAAGTAATTATCAAGAAAGAGGAATCAAACCCTAATTCCTATAAGCATTGATTTCTCAAAAGACCCCTTCTTGTAGTTAGGACACTTGGTGGCATAATGCCTAGACTAGTGGCAATGGAAACATTTGATCTTGCTCAGATCTTTCTTCTTCTTCTCGCCTTTCCGATTGGACTCGACTTTTCCCTTGACCCTTCTTGCCCTTGGCTTTGCTACCTTTGCTCGCCGAGGCAAAGTTCTCCTCGTCCTCTGTCTTTGTTGAACATCCAACTCTTGTCCCCCTCCAACATTTTTCTTAGATGTAGTCTCCCCACAACCTTTCCCGGTTGGGAAGATTCTCTTTGCCACCATCGCTTTGGTGGAAATTCTCCCAAGACTTATGAAGTCCCGACGGCGCAAGACTCACAACGTCTTTGTCCGCTACGATCATGCCCACTCCACCTAGCTCATCCCTAAACCTCGAGTAAACTTTGAAAGATACGCGATGATGGGCTCTCCTTTACTCATACAAATATTTCGTAGCTTCTCCTTCGCAGCATGCTTTACGACATCATTGGAACCACGATACAAATCTAAGACGACTTTCCACTTTTCATAAACTATCTTCTTAACATGGAGGTGAGGGATAATATGCTCTGTGACCTCCTCAAGAATGATTCTCCTCGGCTTGGTGTCGTTCTTGTTATGCTAGATCTACTCGTTGGGCATCTTTAGGTGGATTTATTTGATTTGCCACAAATTCTAGCACCCCATTATCTTCCAACACCATTGAGATCTGCTCCTTCCATGAGCGAAGTTCGAGGCCCCTTCTAAACGCGTGATCAACCCTTAGTCCTAGGAACACCATCCTGTTATCCAAGGAACTGCTCTAAAGACTCTAGCGCAAACCTCCCCGCTTGATCTGCGCTCTTCACTAACCGAACAATCCCGGTGCTTGGTTTTTATATAGAGCGTGGTCGTGATACCATGTTAAATTTCCATGAAACTTTGCAACTACTTAGATGAATAATATAAAACAAGGCAAATGAAAAACTGAAACCAAATTCATTGCCTAGGGTTGCGGGAAGCTTCACCCCCCCTTGTTCTCGCTCGAAACGCGTTCCGTTCGGGAGCTTTTTGGGAGCGCTCGGAAAGCGCTCATAGCGCTCCGAGGGGGCGTTTTGAGAGCGCGTTTCGAACTCAGTTAAACGCTCCCCTGCCTTTTCGGGAGCGTTTCGGAAGCGCTCGGGAGCGAACACTCCCCGAGTGCTTTCGACATTTAAAAAACGCTTCGGGAGCGTTTTTTAAACGCGAGCGGTCGGGAGCGTTAGCTGCCAACGCTCCCCGGGAACAAAAAACGCTTCCCATTGGGCGAAATTTTTTTCAATGGAAAAATTCGTTTTGTTTATAAGTCATTTTGTTTTTATTGTTTGTTGAGTGAGTGAGAGAGAGCAAGAAGAGCTTGAGGAGAGAAGCTGGAGAGATCAGAGTTGCAGAAGTGACAAGGAGAGCAAGGAGCAAGTCGCAAGGCAACGGGAGGATTGCAAGAAAGAGGTAGGCCTTCTAATCCAATTTTGTATTTTCTAGGATGAATTTGTAGGTTGTTTAAAAATGAAAAGCTTGATTTTTTCTTGAATGTTGCATTTTATTGGG
Organism: Pinus albicaulis; assembly: GCA_034641835.2. Taxonomy (NCBI): domain Eukaryota; kingdom Viridiplantae; phylum Streptophyta; class Pinopsida; order Pinales; family Pinaceae; genus Pinus; species Pinus albicaulis. Next base: position 62,133,454 of record CM076574.1, read on the forward strand.
TTTAAAACTTAAAAAATGAATTGTTTTTTTCATATGTTGCTTTTCCTATTCCCATTTGGCATTTTTCCATTTGTTTTGTAGGCTAGAAAATTGAAACTTGAAACTTGTTTCCATCATGGCTATATGGCTAGGGATTTTCCTCATGTTGGTTCCTTTCTTTGTGATAATGGTGTTGGAGAATAGTAGAAGAAAGAGGCAAATCAAAGAAGAGGAGGATGAAGAGGAGGGTTATGGTGGATTTGAAGAAAATCCTCGAAGGAGGAGGATTATGTTGAGGAGGAAGTGGGGAGTGGAGAACATGAGGACACGGATTCCCCAACTAGACAAGACCAAACTCGGACACCTTTGTGGAAATACTGTTCGAGAAAACGAGAAGGAGGGGAAAGGTGGTGGAACCACTAAATTTATTTGCCCCCATTGCAATAAACAATACCATGGTTCATACACCCGTGCGAGAAGGCACCTTTGTGGGAAAATGCCGGGGGATGGAGAAAAAAATATTGGAATCAAAATTTGTACTAGTGTGCCAGCAACACGAGAGAGAAATATAGGAAGGAAGAGGAGGGACGCCCTCTACAGAGATCATCTAAAAGATCTAGGGGTTTCATTGATTCTTATTCGGTCCCAACACGTCATGGACAAACAGTTCAACTTCCACCCATGCCGGTGGTTTTGGAGGCAAAGTGGCACACTTGGATTAAGGCGTAGAACCATATCCGATTTCCCTGGATGAAGGGTGTAGGAATGATGTGGATTCAAAAGTTTACTGGTTTCTATATGCATGTGGGGTGCCATTCAATGTTCTTCGCTCACCTTATTGGCATGAAATGGTTTACGCCATTAATGATGCCCCCAAAGGATACAAAAGCCTTAGGTATGACAAGGTCGTGAACGTGGGTCTTGATCATGAAAAAGCTAAAATAAACCATTCTTCGGCTAGAATGAAAAATTCGTGGAATGAGCATGGGGTGTCCATTGTCTCGATGGATGGATCAATGTAAAAGAAAAGCCATTGATAAGTGTTTTAGTCTGTGTCGGTTAGTGGTGCAATCTTCCTGGCAGCATATGATTATTCGGACAAATTCAAAACCGACATTAACATTGTAGAACCATTACTTGATATAATTGAAAAGACTAGGGCTATACAATGTCATACGGGTCATCACCGATAATGCTTTGCGCTAGCGTAAGGCAACGGAGAGCAATTATTGAGGATAAATACCCCAACATTTTTTTGGTCCGGGTGTTTGCTTCACACAATGAACCTTTTGATGCATGATATCATCAAAAACAAACAACCTCAATTCAAATGGCTTGGTGATTTGTACAAGAGAGTAAACAAATGATAAAATTTATTACAAATCATATCAATACCCATGGGCTTTTTCACGTACTCACTCCAAATTGGAGTTGTTGAAGATAGCAAAGACTGATTTGCTAGCTATTACCTCACTTTCGAGCGCCTTTTTGAAGGTAAGAGAGTCATTGGGCTCGCAATGGTATCAAGCCCACACTGGCAGCTATTAAAGGACGAGGTAGCGACAATAGTTGATAGGCAAGGTTTCAAACATGTGGAGGAGACCGCCTTTGACCCTCTTGTTTTGGGCATGTGTGAGGGAAATTTTGAATTTTACTCAAGCCCATTTATCACATGATTCGGTTTGCGACATCTGATAAACCGGTGATTGGGGAGGTTTATGAGCGAGATGGACAACATGTTGGGGCAAATAAAAGATATTGTTAAGGATAATGATCCCAACTTGTATGCTATGATTCATGACTCGTGTGTGTGCACCGTGGAATAAACTCAATGTTCCACTACATGCCTTGGCATATATCCTTACGCCAAAATATTACTCTCCATCTTGGTTGGGCCAACTCGCACTCGGAGGTGGGGTTAGGGATGAAACCTCACACAAATCTAGAGGTACAAGAGGGGTACATGAAGGCATTAGACAAGTTGGTACCCGACGGGGAGGAGTGTGTTAGATTGCGCTTTGAATTAAACAAATGCTTCGATTTGCACTACTAACTTTGGTTCTTTCCATGCAATGGAAGACGAGGGACGCATTTGATGCTCTCACACGGTGGGAAGCATATGGCGGCATGGGACTTTTGCCAAAGTTGGCTAAAAAGTTCTCTCACGGGTTGTGAACACTTCTTTCGCAAAGAGGTGTTGGAGCACCTACAACTTCAGTACACAATGTGAGAAGAAACAAGTCGAATGAAAACCGAGCTAAAAGCTTGGTTTATGTGCATTACAACTTGAGGTTGTTGAGCCATTACTTGTGATCGGGCAAATGAGGATCAATCATATAGAGTCCTGGGACAACAACCCGAGAGGATGATAATTTGGAGGACGACATGGTACATATGGAAGAATTGGAAGCAAAACTTTTTAGGGATGATGATGAAGCATCAACAACACCGCCACACACGGGCCGAGTCCTACCATCTACGTGGGATAGTAGTGCGAGTGTGCGGTGCGATGCGATTCTTGATATCACACTATTGTTCCTTTGCGGATCCGACCTCCACCTTCTAGTCATGGTCGTGGTACTCCCGAGAGTACTAGAAGACCAACATTTCCTTGTGGCTTGCACAAATTAGACATTTCTCATAGGCGTGGCAAGGGGCCCAACCAATAGATAAAATAAATTTGTTGTTTACTAGTCTTTTCTATTTGTTATTGATGAGTTGAATAGTTGAAACTTGACTTTTTCATATATTTAATGACAATTTAAGTTTGAAGTTTGAATTTGAAAGGTGAAACTTTGAAGTTGGCATTTATAAGTTTACAAGTCATTATGAATTATGAATATGATGCTTCATGAAAGTTATATGGTGATCAATGAATCAATGATGATAAATGTTATATAATATCAATGATGATAAATGTTATATATTGAATTTTGAAATCAATGAATCAATGATGATAAATGATATATATCAATGATGATAAATGTTATATATTGAAATTTGAAATCAATGAATCAATGATGATAAATGTTATATATCAATGATGATAGATGTATATTGAATTTTGAAATCAATGAATCAATGATGATAAATGTTAGATATTGAAATTTGAAATCAATGATGATAAATGTTATATATTGAATTTTTGAAAGCTTGAAACCTTCAGATTGATGATTCGCGAGACTCAAGAGTTAATATGTTGTATGCTTCCAACTTGCGGGCATGGTTGATGAAGATTATAACTTCTAGATGATTGATGTTATATGATTCAATCTATGTTTTTATGTTTTTTATGTCTAATTCATCATTCTACATGTTTTTGTTGACATATATGCATCAATATATATATATATATATATATATATATATATATATATATATATATACATACCTCTAGGAAACACATCTGGGACCGAGAAAGCTTTCTAAAAATGGCGCTCCCGCTCCAGCTTTGCGTTTTTGCTCCCGCTCCCAAGTAACCTTGTTACTGCCACCAAGTTATAGAGTTTCTTAACAATTTATAAGTAGTAGAATAAAAACACCACAGAGATAAATATTAAAACACTTCACACAAATTAACGTGTTTGTTTACCCAAGAAATCCAAAAGAGAAAACTTGCTATCTTTGTTGTGGTATTTTATTGATTGTTCCTGAGCAATTGGATCTATTACAAAGCAATCCATTTCTGAGAAAGTGTTCTGCTTCTTGTCACTAATCTCAGCTGATACAATTGATCTCGACCTGCCTTGATCACTGCTTGATCTCGACCCTCTAAACCACAAGTGATCCCCTACTGAACTAGCCTAACTCGTCCTACAAATCCTTGATCCTGCTCATTGATCTTTGCACACTAGCAGCCCCAATTTCCTTGCACACTAGGTCCCTAGATCCTAGTGCAAAAGAGGCTCCTATATCCTTGCACAAATCTGCCCTTATTTCCTTGCGCACAAGTCCCTATTTTCTTGCACACTTGAGGCTCCTATTCTCTTGTGCACTTGTGACTTCCTATTCCTCAGGACACAAGCTCTCAATTCTGCACACACATTGTAGAACATCTAACAACGAGATTCAAAATGATCTTGTAATGTACTAAACAAAATACTAAATCCTTCTACAATTTGCAGAAACAAAACACGATCACACAATCACATAACAAGTAAGCGAAAGAGACAATCAATCGCACAACACAAGATGTATTTGGGGAAAGCACACTGCCTAAAACCCCACTATCGATATATTGTATAAAGTCAAGACCATGAAACAATACAATGCTTTTCTCTCACTGAGAAACTCCTGCACTATGCCAACTGTCTCACTTTGATCTCAGGAAAATCAGTCAAATACTTAACCAATTCTCAGCCTCTGCTTAGCTTGCCTTGCTCACACATTCTTGGAGGAATTGTTGCCCTATTAAATAGGAAATTCCCTTGATATGATTGCGCAATGCATCCTTGGCCTCCACATGACTCTATAACTTACTTGTACAATTTTCTAATTATACAACTGATAGTTATCATCCCTTTAACCTCAGTCTCAACTAGGCCTTTCTTAGAACTGACATGCAATAACTATTATAGCGAATTATCAGTTAACTGATTTATCACTACTAGTGAATTAAATCAAATTTAATTCACTAGACTTCTCACTAGCTCATCACTCAGTTAGAACTAGTTAAACTAGTTTTAGCTCAATTTCTTGAGTTAACTAATTACAACTCACAAATAACTATAACTGGACCCCCTTAAATCACGGGATAACTCTACATGCCTCCTCTCTGACCCTCAACTTGAATTTCCTTAGCTAACTTTGTCATTCTGATTTAGTTAACTAATACAAGCTGTCATGAGATGAAATTACAATTTCTCTTCCAATTTAATTAAGGGAAAATTAAATCAGAAGATCCCTTTGGGTGCCATTTCTTGGTGCCATTTCAACACTCCCTCTCAACAATAAAGGGATTATATGCTACCCCGATCTTGTCTTTGTGGAATTCGAATTTGCTTCTTTCCAACGCCTTCATCAGGATGTCTACATCCCACTCCTCCGTGGGAATGTACTCTAATGACATAATCCACCTCTGAACACAATATCTGAGATGGTGATACTGGATATCAATATGCTTGGACCTGTCATGGAATACTGGATTAACCGACAGTTTGATGCAACTTTGGTTATCACAATGTATCATCGTCAGATCCATCTGTTGATCAAACAAACCAACAAGTATCTTCCACATCCAGATGGCCTTGCATGTTGCCTGATTGGCTGCCATGTACTCTGCCTCCGCTGAACTGAGTGCAATTGATCTCTGTTTCTTGCTGTACCAAGAAACTGCTGCTGATCCTATGCTGAAGATGCCTCCTAATGTGCTCTTCCTGTCGGATGGACTCCCTGCCCAATCTGCATCGGTGAAGCCTTAAAGCTTCACTCCCTTTGTTGGTCTGTACCATAATCTATACTCTGTAGTGCCTCTAAGATATCTCAACACATGCTTGCCTTCCTTCCAAAAGAGCTTGGTAGGCTTAACCATAGCTTGGCTCAGCTGGTTAATTGCGTATCATATGTCAGGTCATGTGTTCACCAAATGCATGAGTGAGCCCACAAGTTGCCTGTAAACAGTAACATCCACTACTTCACCCAAAGTAGCATCGTCCTTCCTCCAATTTCCTGTTAAAGGAGTCTCCATGGGTTTGCTGCCCTCTATGTGAAACTTTCTCAAAATCTCCTGGGCATACTTGCCTCGAGATACAAATAGCTCCCCATCTCTTTGCCATATTTCCAATCCAAGGAAATAGTGCAAGAGCCCCATGTTTTTCATCTCAAATTCTCTTGCAAGATCCTTTTTGCAAGACTTTATGAGTTGTTCATCACCTGTCAGTATCAGATCATTGACATAAAGTACAATAATCAAAAGCTTATCATCAACCACAATATGATATAGGTTCGCATCTGCTTCACTCTTGTTGAAGCCCAACCCGGTGAAATAGCTGTCAATCTTGGTGTACCAAGCACGAGGTGCTTGCTTCAACCCATTCAGTGTTTTCTTGAGTATGCACACATATGACTCCTTGTCTAAGGTCTCAAAACCTTCTGGCTACTCAATGTACACTTCTTCCTCAATAACTCCATTGAGAAAGGTTGTCTTTACATCCATCTGATGTATCTGCCATCCCATCTGCGCTGAGAGTGCAAGGATGGATCTAATGGATGAGTACCTTGTGACTGGTGCAAAGGTCTCATCATAGTCAATCTGCTCCACCTGAGAGAACCCTCTGGCCACAAATCTAGCCTTGTGCTTCTCCACACTCTCGTCTGCTGCCTGCTTCACCTTGTATTCCTACCTGGATCCTACAACTGACTTCCCCACTGGTCTTGGGACAACTTCCCATGCACTGTTTCTGATAATAGAGTCATACTCCTCAACCATGGCATCAATCCACACTAGCTGCTGCACTGCTCCCTCAAAAAGAGGATGGTTCTATCTCAATACCTTCACTCATAAGAGCCATGTATCCAGTGTACCGCTCTGGGGACCTTCTCTGCCTGCGCTGTAATGTGGGTGCTCCCACATTATCTCTCACATCCAGCGATAATCTGTCAGCCTCTCTGGTGCGCTTCCTTCCATCTCTGGGAGATGGATCTGCATGAGTGGTTTCTACCACTTTCTGTTCCTCTGCTTGTCGCTGCTCCACATCTTGAGGTTCATCCTTTTGGGCTAAGAGCTCCTCAACTGCATGCAACTCGAGCTCCCTCTAAAGGGACAATCACATGGCTTTGTCTTCATTGAATTTCACATCTCTTCTGACCATTGTCATCCTATGTGCTGGCAAGTATACTCGATAGTTGTGAGGTGTATCAGTGTACCCCACAAATATCCCCAACTCTATTGTTGGCTCTAGCTTCTTCCTGACATCTTGGGTTACATGGCAATAAACATATGAACCAAAAATTTTAAAATATGATACATCCAGTCTCTTACCTAAAAAGCCTCCTCTGGTGTACTCATCCCAAGTATCCAATGAGGACTTTTGTTCTGCACAAATAATGCTTTATTGCATGCTTTCGCCCACAAATGCAACGATAGGCCCTGATCATGCAACATAGCTCGTGTTGCTCCCACAATAGTTTTGTTCTTCCTTTCTGCAACCCAATTCTGCTATGGGTTATGAGGTGCAATCAATTCTCTTCGAATTCCTTCTGAGCCACAGAAGTTCTTGAATTCGTTAGAGATGTATTCTCCACCATTGTCACTCCTCATAGCCTTCACCTTCTTCCTTGTATCTTTCTTGACAAGTTCCTTGAACTCACAAAATTTGGAGAACATCTGATCTTTCTTCTGCATGAAGAAAATCCGACACTTTCTTGAAAAATCATCAACAAAAATCACATAATACCTGTGGTTTGCTATGGAAGCTGTCGAGAACGGTTCACACACGTCTGAGTGAAATTTCTCAACGACTTTCCTTATCTTTGAAGGTGGCTATACTCCCCCAATGTACACCCTTTGCATGTATCTCTCTGCCCAAGTGCACCCTTTGGAAGTCCTGTAGAAATCTACTGCATGATGTTCAAAGCGCTGTGGTGTAGATGGCCCAACCTCTTGTGCCATAACTCATCGATGTCTCAGCTCTCTTCATTCTCTGCTTTAGTGCTCAATGCTGCACAATCTACTACATCCATTTTGTAGAGATATTTTACTCGAAACCCAATCTTTTTCACTTGTCCCGTGGCTTTGTGACGAAGGAACACCTTTCCTTCATTGAAGATCACATCATAGCCACGATCTTCCAACATAGCAACAAAAAACAAATTTTTCTTTAAACCAGGAACATGTATGACATCTTTTAATGTGAGTGGATTACCTGACTCCCTTTAAAAGTAACGGTAACTACACCGGTAGTGTTATACCTCCCGTTGTCACCCATCTTGATGTGCATCTGGAGATCCTTCTCCTCCAAGCTACTGAAGAATTCTTTGTTGCCGGTCAGATGGAATGAAGCTCCACTATCCAACTACCACACTGAACCCATCATCGATGACACCATGGATGCGATGAGCGTGAAGTCTAACTCGATTTATGAAGCCAGTGCTTCACTTGCTGCTCCTCCTGAGGCCTTCTTGTTTGTCTTCTTTTGTGGACAATTTGTGGTATAGTGTCCATGTTCATGATAGTTGAAACATTTTACCTTTAACAAGTCTCGCTTCTTGCCTGCCTTGTCGGACTCAGATTTGGAATGGGACGCCTTCCCTTTTCCTTTCTTCGCCTTTCCAGCCAAGGCACAATTCTCCTCATCATCAGTCTTTGATGAGGATCCGTCTCTGGTGCTCTGCCGAATTTCTTCTTGTGCCAGATCAGACCATAGTCACTCCCAATCCAGTAGCTTCTCCCTCCAATTCACAGAGTCCTGGTAATTATGCCAACCCTTGGGAAGACTTAGCAGAGTTAGGCTCACCAAATCATCTGAGGCAATAGTTATCCCAACACTTCCAAGCTCATCTCGACATTGAGTGAACTTCGTCAATTATTTTTGGATCGTGTCACCCTTCTCCATTTTGATCTCCCTGAGCTTGTCTTTTAGCGCCAACTTCCTATGGTCGCTGCTATTCTAATACATATTTGTCAAGGCCTTCCGCATAGCATATGGAATCGCCTTCCTGTGGAGACTCGAGACGATATGATCTCGGACTCCCTCTAACAAGATTCTTCTCGCCTTTGCTACATTCTTCTTCCATGCATCAAGAAGTTGAGCATCTACTGCTGCGGGCTTAGGGATATCAATATCTATGAAAGCCTTCAGTCCTTTGTCCTCGAGCACTGCCTCCATCCTGTCCTTCCATGCTATGTAATTTGAATTTTCCTCGAGTGCATATTCGAGTCTCAAGCCATTGAAAGACATCTTGATCTGCTGCTGGATCTTGAAGAATAAATCTGCAAATTTGAACTTGGTCAAAACAAACTTTGTTCTTCTCTTCTTATTGTGATTCCTGGCTCTCTGATACCATGTAGAAAATCTAACAACGAGATTAAAACTGATCTTGTAATGTACTAAAACAAAATACTGAATCCTTCTACAATTTGCGTTAACAAAACACGATCGCACAATCACAAAACAAGTAAGAGAAAGAGACAATCAATCGCACAACACAAGATGTATCTGGGGAAAGCACACTGCCTAAAACCCCACTATCTGTATATTGTATAAAATCAAGACCATGAAACAATACAATGCTTTTCTCTCACCGAGAAACTCTCGCACTCTGCCAACTGTCTCACTCTGATCTAGGCAAAATCAGTCAAATACTTAACCAATTCTCAGCCTCTGCTCAGCCTTCCTCGCTCACGCATTTTTGGAGGAATTGTTGCCCTATTAAATAGGAAATTCCCTTGAATCGATTGCAAAATGCATCCTTGGCCTCCACATGACTCTATAACTGACTTGTACAATTTTTTAATTATACAACTGATAGTTACCTTCCCTTTAACTTCAATCTCAACTGGGCCTTCCTTAGAACTGACATGCAACAACTATTTATAGCGAATTATCAGTTAACTAATTGATCATTAGTTGTGAATTAAATCAGATTTAATTCACTGGACCTCTCACTAGCCCATCACTTAGTTAGAACTAGTTAAACTGATTTTAAATCAATTTCTTGAGTTAACTAATTACAACTCACAAATAACTGTAACTAGACCCTTGTAAATCATGGGAGAACTCTACATACCTCCTCTTTGACCCTCAACTCGAATTTCCTATGCTAACTCAATCATTCTGACTTAGTTAACTAATACAAGCTGTCATGAGATGAAATTACAATTTTTCTTCCAATTTAATTAAGGGAAAATTAAATCAGAAGATCCCTTTGAGTGCCATTTCTTGGTGCCATTTCAACACACAACCAAAGAATAATTTCACAAACTTGTGATTTCCTGTGCCTTCATCCTCCTCTTTATGGACCCAATTCAATCATGCAAGGAAGGCCCAATTCAATTTTATAAGCCGAGTTCTGGTAGCGAGTTAACTGAGAGTGATACTCTTTCTCTCTCCAATCAACACTTGGAGTCTTTACTCGGTCTTCCTTCAATCAAGACTAAGGGTTAACTCGCTCTATCTGAACTTGTAACTGCCACCTCGTTCTGTAGTCAGACTGATGAAGACTCCACTTAACTGAAGCTTCAACTCTACGTATGCTATCTTGATGATTATTCTAGTAAACTTGAAATAAACTCATCCTAACTGAAGTCGAACTCATGAGCTCGCATTCCTTCCGAGAGAGGGACAAATCGAGATTTTCATTGGCTAAGGCACAAGTGAGAAGACCTTTACTCACTACGTTTTCAACACTTGATCCATTCACTGATGTGGGGACTATTAATGGAGGTCTAATGCACATAAAAGAAGACTTGAGCAAGCTTCTTTAAGAGTTTGTCTAGAGGTTGAGATTTGGGTCTGTGGAAAGTAGGTTTCCACAGTAAAAGAGTAGCAAGGTGTCAAGGACAGCAAAACACGGTGTGGAAGAAATAGTGGTTAAGGAAAGATTTTAGTGTGACAGAAACAATTGTACAGAGAACAGTAATGAGCTGCTTTGTTGGACAATTGGAGATAAGACAAATACAGACCAGGTGGCTGTAATTAGAATTGAGAAAGGAAACGTACTGATTGAATGGTGAAGTGACTGTCAATTCAGATAGAAGGAATTGTTAAAGACTAGAAGTAATTTTGAAGACCTTTGGAGCACTTTTGAGGACTTTTAAAGCACCCTTTTGAAGCCTCCTTGAACAGATTTGAAGACATTCTAGAGCAAGTTTTTGAAGCAGCTTTGGGAAGTATTGGGAAAGTCTTTTTGATGACTTTTTGATTTTGTAACAGAGGATTGCGGTCCTCATACAAGGTTGGAGTCTTGTGAGAGACTAGGTTGGAGTCTTAATTTCTATTTGAGGATTGGAGTTCTCATAGAAGGTTGGAGCCTTGTGAGAGACCAGGTTGGAGCCTGGATTGATATTTGAGGATTGGAGTCCTAATTCAAGGTTGGATCCTTGAAGAAGTAGGAGATTTTGTTGTACAGGTTGAAGAGGATTGGAGTCCTCACTTTCTTCATTAATAAAATTATTTTTTATTATTTCTTTGTTCTGGTATATTGTACTTCTAGTCAAAGAAACATCTTAACTGGCTAATTAACAATTGAAAGAAATACTGATTTATGCCCACCTCTCAGTATTTCCAACAGGTTTACGGTCCGGGGCGTCTACCGGCTTGATGACCGGTCTGGTTCTGATAACATTGATCCATATATGCTTAAGCTTTTAGAAACTTCTTGGAAATAAATTTCCATTTTCTTAATGTTTATGGTCAATCACATTGTATACATTGACTCATTCCCAGTTCAAGTTATTCCATTTTTCTCATACGTGCAGCCATAACTGTGCATGCCATGTGTAAAATTCATGTCTAATGTCTAGTGAGTGTCAATGTTGTACATGTGAATCAGGTGAGAATGATGAAGTAGTAAAGGTCATAGTTTTGCATTTCATTAGTCTTTTCTCACATCAAAAGTTTGTAAAATTGAACCTCTGATGGAGAATGTTTGGCTTCTTTATCTGGAATATTTTCCTTGCTATTATTTTGAAGGCGAAGTAGACATTGATAGTGAAATTTCGTGGTGGATATTAACAAGATAATCTAGCTTTTCACACTAAGCTTCTGTACATTTAAGTTGATTTATGTGTCCATGAATCTTAGCATTTCTTCAACCTTTTTATTTATTCATGTTTTGTCTGACTGATATATAATTCACTCTCAAGTTTCAACGTATAACTTGACTGGACTTCTCAGCTATATCATTGAAGCTCGTGTTTGTTACTTAACTATGTGTGATCGCTCTTATCCAAAGAAGCTTGCATTTCAGTACCTTGAGGAGCTCAAGAATGAGTTTGAAAAGTTGTATCAGTCTCAAGTAGAAACTGTTGCAAGACCATATGCTTTTATTAAATTTGGTAAGTTCACTTTTTCCTCCTTTTTTGACTTTCCAAGTAAGGAATCATAAAATTTGAACTCTTGCTTTTCCTTTTGTTCTCACATGGTTTGGTCTTGTTGCTTCTTTAATAGACACATTTATTCAGAAGACAAGAAAACTGTACTTGGACACACGAACACAGCGGAACCTTGCCAAACTAAATGATGATCTATATGAAGTTCAGCAGATAATGACACGCAATGTTCAAGAAGTGTTGGGAGTTGGGGAGAAGCTTGATCGTAAGTGGTTGCCTTTCTGAACTTTTGAAGTGCTTTTATCTTTGTCCATGACATGGTGCAAATTTTATTTTGTCTGTGGATAGGTGGGGAAGGGGTTGCTACATGTCAAAGGAATTCATATTCGCAAGCATTGAATTTGAAAGACCCATTTACATGTTTCATGATATTAATCATATATTTTGTTTGATAGGATACATCTCTTCAGCAAGTAATTGTTCTTTTTTTTTCTCTTATTGTGTTTATGTTGGATGGATATAATGGAAAGGTGATAATTGACAGAGTAATTCATATTTTCGATCATATTTCATTTTAAAAAAATTCAAACTATATTTTTGTGTTCATGAGTGGATGCATTTCCCCAGAAAAGACCCCTATCGTTTTTCCTTTATTGTTGTGCTTGGTGGGGGGGAGGAGGGACATAGAACTCACACAAATGGCTTTTGTTCTTGCAGAAGTCAGTCAGATGTCTAGTCGACTGTCATCAGAATCTCGGAGATATGCTGATAAAGCAAAAGATTTAAGCAGACAGGTTTGTGTCATTTGTACCATGCAGGATTTTCACTAAATTTGCTTGATGTATAAGAAATTGCTTACATAGTCCAGTCAAGACTCAAAATACCCATTAATGTGTCTTATTTTGTTTGCGATTTTGTGTTCGGCTTGATGTACTTTTGTTCCCCTGTTAATTATAAAGGCAGATATTCTTTGGGCAGTGTCTCATTCTGAATATATCTTAGTTTTATCTTGCTGATAATTTGTAACAAATCAGATTATTCCTTGTGAAAACATCAAATACAATCACTATAGGATGCCCATTTTGTTGATTTAGATCTTAGTGGTTAACACCAATAGAATCCTAGTGGGTGCATCGTAGTCTACAAATGTTATGGAATATAACAATATAATCTTTCAACAATGAACAGATGATGAGATGAATAATGAAATATTGAATCAATGTTACTAGTAGTGAACAAATAAATTGTTCAATGAGAGGTTCTAATTTTTATCAACTGCTGATTCAAAGGGCATTTCCTCTAAATAACATCTGTATGTGTTCGGATTTGCATATTTATCATGCTGGCATTTGACCATGATTTTCCATGGAAGCAAAAAGTTCATCTTTGCCGTTTTTTGGTTCTATTTTTTATTTGATTTTTATGTTGAAAATAAAAGACAGAAAGCAAGATTATGCTGCTCACAAGATAACACTGTTGAAACTGAGCAGCAGACAGAAAATTGCCACTAAACAAAGAGTAATAATTCAGCCACGTGGCAGTAAGCAATGGCAATGAAGTTATGAACTCTAACTGACTGGCTATATTGGTTAAACCAAAGATACATAAACTGATTCTATAAAAGAATACATTGAGAGGCATGGACATTATCCTCAACTGTGACAGTTTGAGTATGACATTCTGGCATAGCATACTCTTAATGGTTTGGAAGATTTACCGGACTGATATAGATATCAGTTTTGAGCCCTAAGACTTCTCTGCTGTGGTGAAGGAGCTGGTGCCTCTTTTGCCTGTGCTACTGTCAAGAACACTAGAGGGTTGCACAAATCTTAGAGGTTAATTGCCAGAGCTCAACAGCAACCTGAGTTATTCCATATCTAGTTGGAAAAAGAACTGCACAAAGACATTGAACACCATGACTCTCAAATCAAAGTCATTGCTCTTCCTCTCTCTCCCTCTCTCTCTCTCTTCATTGTTAGTGCAAAATAAAAGCAATAAACTAAAACAAACCTGTTTAATCAAGATCTGCACCTGTACTAACCTTTCATTTTGTCCCTTTCAAACCTATAAGATCAATTTTCAAGTCTGGAGACAAGTGATTAGAAATCTGTATAGGAATAGATTCCGAGGGAAAGACCATTGAACCCCTTTTGACTGAAAAGGGTATGGAACTCCTTACAAGATCAATTTTATAACTAGAAATGTAATATTCCTACTGAGGAAATACAGTAATAAACAAAGCAAAAACTGACATGCATACACAAAATTCAGAAATATAAGTAGACACCCAGAAAATCTCCAAAAACACCATCCAGCTGAGCCATTTTATTATAGATATGGAGCAATAGTACAATGGGGTATGAAAAGAGTGCACCTAGGCTTGCCACAATGGCAAGCTAGACAAGTCCCAGGTAGGAAAATACAACGCCCAGTTGTGGGAATTAGCTGCCCCAAATATGCCCTGCGCTGCCCTTGTGAATATGCTCTGTCTGCTGTAAAGAAATTGCTGAAAGACCCTCCTTCGGTGCTCAGAAAATTCTGCAAAATTAGTCCTGGGTTTCTCTCAACAAACCCACCAAAACCCAGAAAGGGTTTTGTCTAGTTCTGACTTCCAAAATTGGCCCCCAAATACCATGTCCTTCTAAATTGGCTGGAAAATACGACCAATGTTATAAGGACCAAACCAGACTGGCCAGTTCAGACCGGTTCGATCATTTTGAGGCAAAAACCGGTTCGAACCAATGACTTGAACCGTTTTTGTCCAGTTGAGTATGGTAAAGCCACGTAGAACACAACAAGTGGGGCCTGTTTTTCTTTTTTTTCTTTTAATGTTTGTCTTAGTTGGGAACTAGCCCATAATAGGTGCCTAATATTCATGCATATGGCTCCACTATTGTTATGTATTTCATGGTAATGTTAAATTTTTAAAGTAAAAGTGACATTCTCCTTTATCTTTCATTTTCATCATTTTACTTAAATTTTTAATATTACCATGAAATGAATCAGAATGTTTGAGAGTGGTTTTGACCTCATTGGATTTCATATGGAGAAAGTAGAATTTTAGATCTCTCTCAAAATCCAACAGACTTAACAGTTTTACAAGATTTCAGGATTGGGGGGATTGCAATGCTACATCGGATTTTCTCATGTACGAGGGTATGGAACTAGTATTTAATCAAGAGCACTAAGCCCTCTATGTACCTTGATGTTAGTGACATTGGTTGTTGAACTCTTCTATCATGAGACTACTAAAAAAATACCCATCACTCAAACAAAATCTTGACTTGACATGCTATGATTTTTCTATCTTATTTTAAAGCTTAGAGGGTGATATTGATGACAAAGACCCCAATATAGGCAATGATTTTGATGATATGTGGGTATTTGTTATAGCATAATTTTTTTTGGATGCTAGAGGCCACGTGGAGCTTGTTTACTGATGTATTTTCGACAGTGTTGCAAACATCGCAATTGGGATTAAATCAACGAGGGTCCGAAATCGGTAAAAATTGGCAAATACAAAAACATTAATTTTTTTTCAATTTTTTTAATATCTAAAACATCCACAACATAAAATAAATGCATTGACGCATAAATATGAGAAGAGAACTAATATATAAGATGTGTAATATCATGTCTAGTGCTACATCACACATAACAATGAATCATGTCCTAACTCCTGAATACTATGTCCTGAGTCCCAACTCAGCCTCAAAATATCAACAAAAAATATAATAATGTATCTCATATCATGAGTCATAATGTCATATATAATGAAGTGAACCAAATAACTAATACTATTGATTTCCTCTACCCCTCTTGTGAGAAAATGTAACAACTTTCCCTCTAGATGAAGAAGCCGGTGAGGCTGGCAGTGCACTCTGCTGTGCTCTAGAAGCTGAAGAACTAGGAGCTATAGGACCACATTCTCTATCGGTGATAGGGGTAGGTGGTGTCACCTCCTCCTCCTCCTCCTCTACCCCCTCCACTACCTCCTGCTCTAACCAATCAGGCACTGACTCCATGATAGGCCTCTCGGCCTCAACCCCTCCATGCAACAGTGGTGTCAATCGCATCAAATGAGATGGCCTCCACATTAGGTGTCCTCTCAAGTTGCCTCACCCACAATCGAAGATTGTAGTAGACGTAGACCATGTCATTAAGTCGTTGGGGCTCCAACCCGTACAAGAGTCATAAATTAATAAATTATAAATAATAAATTAATAATTATAAACAATTATTATTTAATGAATTCAAAAAATTAATTGGAATATTTTAATCTGTTGCGCTTCTTGGTGTGTATTTTTTCAAATACACTTCAGTTGTGCTCACATCCTTAGGTGCTACATGTTTGGATGAGTACTCGAATGGCAAGCCTTTGGAGGTTGGGTACTTTGCCACTGTAGCTTCTCTACCACGCATCTACAACAAATAAGATAAAGTTATAAACGTAAGAAATATAATGAAATTTGAAAGTTGAAGCAAAGTATGAACTTGAATAGACAATGAATTTTGAAACAAACTAAATTTTACTTGGCATTTTAGTTTTGCTAAATGTGCCACCTGCCATCTTGTATATCTCTATTTCTTTGGAGATTTCTGCACGTTCTAATGGAGATGACACCATCTTCTGAACACAAGTGAATAATCCATCTGTGACCTTAGCATCAAATAAGAAACCTCAGGAGTAAGAAAATGCAGAGTTCAGGTAGATCCCTGCTGTTATCACTCCAGTAATTCTCAAGGGTTGTTAGTCTTTTTGGTTTAAAGAATATTAGAGGTAACCACAAACCTACTTTTAAGCCTTAAGATCTAGCCTTCCTAATGTTCAGAGAGGGCTCTCTTTATATGATTTATCTTTGTTGATTTAAGTTGATTTTAGGCTAGTTATGTGGGATTGATTGGGATTTTGATTTTGGGTTTGGTTTGGTGGTGGAATCACAGGTTCAGATGGATAGTTGCAGGGCTATTTTCCATTGGGCTAATGGAGTCAATGTATCAAGCAGTAGGACAAAATCAAGGTCTAAATGAAATGTTTACAGGGCGAGATAGCTGGGTCATTTTAGATCTTCAAGTTGGATGGTAAAATGGTTTCAATTGGGATTAGAGAGCAGTTAAGGATTCTCAGATCCGGATAATGAGTGAAAAGATAGAGGTCAATTGAAATAAGGGAGCAATGAAGAATTCCCTAATTTGGATATCAGAAGAAAACGTGTAAATGACAAACAGTTCAAGGCAGAGTGTAATTAAACATATTCTATAATAACATTCTTGTTATATCATTTAGATTCAGAAAACAGTAAGTATATGAAAAACCATAAGAAAGTAACAAAGAACTAGTGAAAGTACTTCAATAAAGTGGCTCAACACATGAATCCTGTAATATGATGCTTTATTGCTTAATCTAGTCCACTGACTTGTAAATGGTACAAAGAACCCTCAGGTTTCAGCTCAGTACAACTATATAAATGTTTAGCAATTCATCCACACTCACTACTTCGAGTTGTGAAGTATTTATACAAAAACTCTTACAAAATATCCTAAAACAAACTTAGGAATTATTCAAGGAAAATAAATATCTTCATGCAAGAAGATATAGACAACTATCTAATTAATGCAATCTGTCCCTGCTTCTATTGAATTGCTGTTTGATTTATTGATATTTTTGTTGATTTCTCTCTGGCAGTTTGCTCAACGATGGCTGCTGTTGAGTGTCTTTCACGCTGGCTGCTTATTTACTATGGTTTGTCAACTTTGTTTTGACTTTAACCATTTGACTTTCATCTGATACACTCTAACTTTGATACTCTTTAATGTGACTGTCCTGTTTTACTGTTTTACTTTTCAAAGTAAATCAGTCAATTTCTACCATTCTTCTGCATCTGGTAATTTGATCTTTACCTTTCTTCTGAATATCTCATCTGCCTCTGTATACTTTGAAAAAATAGGCTTGTTAATGAACAAATGTTTTACCTCATGCTGGAGGTAGAAAAGGTTCTCAAAACTTTGATAAAGGACCTTTCCTGTTGGAACTCCTTTCATGGCTGAATTGTTGATTTGTTCCTTTGCCACTTCTCTGATTTTTTTATCATAATCCTCATGTTTCATCAACCTGTCATTGATAACTAGAGGATTGGGCAGACCTTTCTGCCTCAAAACATCAAATTTCACCATAAATCTAGTAATGGCAAGCTCCATGTTCTGGCACTTTTCTTCCAACTGTATCATTAAGTTTCTTTTAGAAATCACCTTCCTGACTTCTAGGATTGTGTTTGTCCTGTCACTAATACCAATTTCCTCTAATTCTTGTTTATTCTTGGAATTAAGAAACTTAATAATTTCATTTGCTTCCTCAGGCTTCTTACCAAGTTCTTCCTTGATTTTCTGAAAAGATTCATTTGCTGCCTTGATCAAATATTTTTGCCCAAATATAACTTGAATTGATTGGCAAATATCATTGACAGATTCAATGATATTGGCCCATAGCTGCTGCTTGGCTTGAGCAAGTGGTTCTTTTAATGTTAGTTTTTTTCTAGCTTCTGCACTTTCTCTGTCAATCTGTTTGTCTTCTGCACTTCATTCTTTTGCATGTTTGAACTAGTTTCTTTTCATCCTCCAAACTTTTGATTTGTTCTTTGAGTTTGTTTATTTCATTTGTTTGGATGGACATTTTCTGCATTGCTTTTACTAGTTTACTTGCCTCATCAGTAGGCTGTACTGATGCTGCAGATGATTTTGTTGCTGAAGTAGTTGTTGATGTAATAGGCAGTGCTGTAGCTATTGGAACTGATGGGGCTAATGACTCCGCTAGAGTAGAAGAGACAACTGTAGTAACTGTAGGAATAACAGTGACAGGGACTGCTTCCTTGTTGGCTTCTTTCTCCTGTACTAGCTTGTCCATTTCATTTTCCATTTCTTTTATTTGGGCAGTTAATTGAAGAATGAGATTCATCATCTCATCTTTTTGGTTTTCATCCTGTAATACTTCTTTGGCCTGTTGGTGTTCAGTAGGTGGCAATTTGAGTTGCTTATTTAATGCAGCAATGTCTGGATTCTTTTTCTTTATCAGTTCATTTGCAACTTTGATGTTAGTGGGGTCATATCCCACTTATATAACCAGCTCTTCTAGAGATTTAATCTTGAAATCTTTGGCTTGTGAGGAAGCCTTTTCTAGCTTTAGTTGATCTTTGATGTTCCCTAGAGTGTTTTGCAACTTCTGAACACTCATGGCTTTATTAGTCATGGTAGAGTACAACATTTCACCAGCTTGCTTGTGAAAATCTATTTGGTCAATAGGATGAAGATCTTGAGCTTGAACTTCATATGATGCCTTTTTATAATCTGCTGATGATTTGGGATGTTTCACTGTGGGCTGTAGGAAGGTCATCTGCATCTTCCTAGTCTTGTAGTCAAATGCAGAAAGCAATCTGCTTTGGTCACTAGGTGACTGTTTCCAGTATTGGGTATATGTATCAGCCTTTAGGGCCTCATTCCTGATCTTGATCTCTTGATACTTCTGCATAATATCCATCTCTTTCTCTACTGGTTTACTTGAAGAGGACACTTAAACACTATGCTGCTTTTGAATTATCTGGATTTTTGATGTTGAAGGTTGGTGAGTTTCTTCAAAAACTGCAGGAGGTGCATTGTCTTTCACCACTGCATCAGTGTCAAGGATTTCAATAGTTTCAACTTGTTCTTCTACAGGATTTAATTTGGGTTTCTTCCTGTACATCAACTTGAACTTAGTTTCAGTGGTAGTTTCAGCTGTATAGGACCCTTCTTCTCTGCCTCTCTTAGAGTTCTATCCTGAGCTGCTGGAGTTTACATGATTGCACTGGTTTCTGCTGGTTTCTCTAGCTCTTTCAAAGTGTTCTCCAACCATTCAGACTGATTGGAAAACTTCTCTATATTTGGTCTGGACTCATGTACATAAGGAGTTAATTTACATTTGATTCTTAATTTGCTTATTACTCGTAGAGGATCATAATAGCACTGGAAACTCTAACTGAACTTAAACTCTTGCAAATATTTTTCTGCTTGTGGACCTGCATCTCTACTGTTGCAGATAAAAGGGCCAACTTGATTCTTTATTTTAAATTGTGTCTTCTTTTTGGCTGCCAAGAAATTAATTGCATCAGAATTAAGGATCTCCCTGATATACTCAAGGGCAAATAACCTCATTGAGAGATATTTGGGCAGCTTATATGGAAAAAGATTAGATCCATATACCCTAATTTCTCTGTGATTCTGATAAAGGTACCAATCTCCAGTCCTACTATGCTCTGATAATTGCAGAACTCTTTTAATCTCCTCACTGACTCTTGGTTGAATGCTGTTGTTCAACATATTTACAATTGGATGGATGAAAGAGTCAATGAAATCTGTGTATGTAAACTCCATTGATTCCTTCATGATTAAGGAAGTCCAAAAGATAACTGACTGTGGGTTACCTTCTACATCCAGTTTTTGAAGGTTGATGGCAAATTTTTTAGCTTGGAAGTATAAAAACATGTGGAATAAAACAGAGGAATACTTAAAGACACCTTCTTCAGGTAATTTGACAAGTTGTTCATGAATTGAGTCAGCAAGGTCTTGGGAAAAATTGAATATGGTAGCAGGAGGCTGACCAGGTGTGAAAATAGACAAAAACCCTAGGACTGAAGCATCAACATGTTCATCAGTGAAATAACCAAGAATAAAAGACAACATGCTAATAATATGTCTGGTTCTTTTAGAAAATATGGCTGCTTGATAAGGAGGATAAGTCTTGGGAGTATCTACAGATGAAGGGATGAATGTCTGGAATATCTGGAACCTCTTGGGGAAGTCTAGATTTAGGTATAACTGGGTAAGGGTCTCAATGGACAAAGGGGTTTCATTTGGCCTAGGCTGAATCTGCAGCGTTTGATTTATTGATTCAACTGTAATAGTGAACGAAATTTCTTTACTAGGGGTTACAATAGCTCTTTGATCAGGGAAATAACAGGTTTGGCAAAGTCTAATTACTTCTGGGCACTGGAAAGTCTGTGGGACAACATACTTTGGCAAATTAGACTCCCAAATGAAAACCTCATCAGCTTGGTCAATTGATTTGTCATGGCTCCAACAGTGGAGCTCAAGAAGATTAAATTCAGTGACAGGATCACAAATTTTAAAATCTCTGTTAGCTAAAGGAGTGTGTTCTACATCCACAACTGGAGGTTGCAGGGGGCTTACAGATACAATGCTTTTTTTTTTTTTTAACATGAACGGGTAAATTTTTTATTTATGGAGGTAGGTTGGGCTGAAGCCTAAACAACCTCGATTACAAAGCCTTTTCCAGAATCCCCAAATAATCCAGATCTGAATTTACATGGCTAAGTTTCAAGGGATGGGTAACCAGATGGGGTCTTTACCATTTTTTGAGAATTCTCCTTGTTCTAAAAGACATCCTGCATTTGCTTTTGCATCCTCCCCTGTTTAAATTTCGCAGAATATGATAGAAAGAGTTAGATGTGAATCCTTGCAATAGTTTTCTGAGTCTCTGCAGTGTCTTGTTGAGGGCCGGGTTACTGAAGTGATCTCCTATATTTATGATTTTAATTAGGATTTCCGAGTCTCCGAAGACCTGAAGGTCTTTTTCTCCATTCTCCTGCGCGATTTGACAAGCCTTAAGCATTCCTAAGATTTCTGCATGGTTGTTGGTGTTCTTCCCAAGACCCCAGCTGAAGCTATTTTGGCTGTGACCCGATTTGGAATAAATAACTCCCCCAGCCCCAGATTTTCTTGGATTTTTTTTTGAGGCACCATCAAAAAATATTGTGGCTTTGTTTTGGTTCTGCCACCAATTTTTAAATTCAAGATCTGGGGTTCGAAGTCTACATTCCGGATTGTAGCATGGTCTAGAGAGAGTCTTGATACGAGAGGATGTCTTCAAAGGTATGCCTATCCAACTAATTACATCTGGAGAGAGATCAGTGCTTGACTTGTGGGGAAGGTTTACCAAATTCTCGATTAGCAAGGCTTTTGCTTGGCTGCAGCAACAGTTGGGGAATACAGTTTGCTGTTGAAGATTGCTTCATTCCTTGCCAGCCAAATTTCCCAACAGACAAATTTGGGGATGGCATGCCAGATGTTAAACCAAAGAGATTTTTGATTTAGATCATGGGGAGAGCGTCCGAGCCATGTCATGAAGAGGATGGTGGTCGAGATCCGCGATGGGGATTGTGCATCCAGCCCATGCAACGCCTTCACCCACACTTCTTGGGCATACACACAGTCAAGAAACAAATGCAACATAGTCTCCACTGCTTCGTAGCAGAGCGAGCATATATGAGGCCCAACTATTCCTCTTTTTGCCAGATTTTCACCTGTTAAAACACGATTATGAATGAGGACCCAAGCAAAAAAATCAACCTTGGGGAGTCTAGCTGGGTCCCAAATCTGTTTCCAAATCGAAGGATTGTGCAAAGGAATGCTGCGCTGGAGAGCTGCGAATTCTTGGGCAGTTGTGTAAACTCCGATTTTCCCCCATCCCCATTTGTCTTTTGAGCTGCGCTGTATTGGAGCCAGCCCAGCCAAATTCGCAAGGAGGAGGGGAACTTGATGCCGCATCTGTTCGGGAGGACGTGGAATATTCCAATCCAGCCAATTACCCTCATCGTCCCAACATCATATGTCTTCCAGTTTTTTGATGCCAAGACTGATTAGCTAGTCACGCAGCTCTGCAATTTCTTAGACATTGTTTAGAGATTGTAGTCCCATAATTTTGTCTTCCCAAAGGTTGATGATTTTCCCATTTCCCGGAATTTTGTATAGCTGTTCCTTGTAAAATTCCCAACTGTGAGTGCAAAGTTTCCATAGAGTTGTTCCTTTGGTTGCTGTTCCTTTCTCCATATTTTGCAGAGTGAGGCCATGCATATATTTTTTGATGAAAACTTGACTGACCGAGTGTCTGTGATTCGAAATTTTTTTCCATAACATCTTGCCACCCAATGCCAAGTTGGCCAGACCAGGATCTCTTACTTGCAGGGCTCCGTCTAAAAGAGGTTTTTTCACAATGTCCCAATTTACCAAATGAAATTTCTTTTGATTTCCCTTACCTCCTTGCCACAAGAAGTTTCTTAACATCTTGGAAAGCTGATCTGTAATTGATTTTGGAGCCAGTAAGAAGGTTGCTTGATATAATGGGAGGGAGGAAAGAACATAATTAACCAGTATGAGCTTCCCAACTGTGGTGAGCCATTGGCTGCCCCATACTTTTATTTTTGCCTTGATTTTGCTGAGTATCTCGGCCCAGTGGAGAGCCTTGTTGATGCCCAAGGATAGAGGCAGACCAAGGTAATTGATTTTATCCCATCTTGCATAGCCCACATATCCAAGACCTTGTGCAATTCGGTTCATGGCTTGTTGATCGATCTCCCAACTGTACACTGCACTTTTCCTTCTGTTGACCGAAGCTCCAGAGACTCTGCAGAAGCTTTGAATAGTTTTCTTAAATGCCCTTGCAATTTTTAGTGAGGCTCTGCCCAGAAGAATTGAGTCATTAGCAAACAAGGCATGGTTTATTGGATCATTGCCTCTCACCGCCCTAATGCCAGGGAGAGTCCCATTAATCTTTTCTTCATTCAGCTTCCTACTAAGGGAATCTGCCATCAAAATATACACGAAGGGGGAAAGAGGACAACCCTGTCTAATGCCCCTTGTGGCTTTGAAGTAACGGACAGGCCTACCGTTGACCAAGGGAGAAATCCACGACTCTCCAATACAAGCTTTAATTAGCCTAATAAACTCAGAGCTAAAACCAAAAGCAACAAGGTCTTGGAGAAGGAAAGAATGTCTTACTCAGTCAAAAACGTTTGCCATATCTAGCTTGATTATCATTCCTTTCTCGTGACGATGGAGGCTTGAGTGAATGGTTTCTTACACCAGGGCCACATTGTCTAGAATGTGCCTTCCTTTGACAAACCCACTTTGACTGCTAGAGATGAGTTTACCCAGAAGAGGCTTGATTCTATTCGCCAGAAGCTTAGAAAGGATCTTATATGATGCATTGCAGAGCGAAATAGGCCTGAAGCGGTCAAACGAGGCAGGGCTCACCTCTTTCGGGATAACTGCAAGGAAAGTGGAGTTGGTGCTGCCACCAGTTTTGGCTTTCTGTTGAAAACCCTTCATCATCCGAATAAGATTAGTCTTTATAATATTCCAGCATATTCTATAGAAGTGTATAGTGAATCCATCGGGCCCAGAAGCTTTGTTTGGTTCCATCATCCATATGACATTGCTTATTTCCTCTTCCGAGAAGGGCTTCAGAACGCTGGAGTTATCCTCCTCCTTTATCAGACTTGGAATGTGAGAAAGGTATTCAACACTTTCTTCTTCAAAGTCTGATCCATTTTCCATGTATAACTGCTAGAAGTGTGAGGTAGCTGCCTCACGAATCTCTGTTATTCCTTTATGGACTGTCCCCTCTGAAGTAGTTATTTTTGCTATGTGATTTCTCAAGGGTCGAGTTTTGATTTGCTTGTGGAAGTATGCAGAGTTTTTGTCTCTCGATTTTAGCTAGAGGTTTCGAGATTTTAGTCTTAAAGTCTCCTCCTCAAATTTGAATGCGTGAAGAGTGCTTTGTTGGGCAGATTGCTCACGCTGCAAATTGGAGTAGGTGATTTCTTGCTATTCCATTTCCATTTGCGTATCTAATAGACTCTCGGAGGCCTTCTTTCTAAGGCTAGTTGGAGTGCATGTGGGTTTTTTTAACCACTCCTTCAAAACTGTTTTGGTGGCCTTGAGTTTTTGTTCCCAAACATAGCTAGTCGACCCAATGACTGGCTTGGACCAAGCTTTTATGATTGTCTCCATAAAACCTTCTCTTTCTGTCCCTTGAGGGCTAAATCTGAAAGGGATGGGTCCAAGGTTTTTTGCTTCTTCAATCTGCAACAAGATGGGTTTGTGATTTGATGTCATTTTGGGCAGGATTTTGGAGATGATTATCTTCTGCTTGGAGAGGAGGGTGCATTGTATCAGAAATCTGTCAAGCCTAGCAGAAATGTGCTCCTTTCCAGCTCTATTATTTGACCATGTATAGAGTCCAGATTTGGGTTTGATATCCAATAAATCCCAATTATGGATCAGGGCTTCTACAAGAGGAAGAATGCGGTCCTTGCTACTGTTACCTCCTTTTTTCTCCTTTTGATCGAGGACAAGATTGAAATCTCCAGCAAGGATTAAATTCTTAGGTGAGTAGGCTTCTAAAAAGTCTGAAAGAGTAAGCCAGCAGTCCTTTTTTTCCTCATAAAACAATGGCACATTAAGATTAAAGATGGTAAGGGAGGTATTACTTGCAAGATGTTGGAGTTCGGTGTAAATCCAATGTTGCGTTTCGAAGGAGCTAACAAGAAGAAATTTTTCATCCTCCCGGAGAGTGGCAAGGCCTCCATAGGTTCCCCTGGTGCTTACTGCTTTCCCAACTCTTTTTTTCCATTTGTCTTTCTTAGGTCCAGAAGGGCAAACCCTTCTATTTTGGTCTCTTGGAGCAAGAGGATCTCGTGGGATTCAGATTTTATGAGGTTCTTCACAGCTTCTGCTTTTGTGGGATTCCCCAGATCTCTGCAATTCCAAGAGATTATACGCATTATTTACTTGCAGAGGGATGGCCTTTGTGAGGCCTGGGTCTAGTATTTCTGCCTGTAGACATCTCAATCGTGGATTCACTGCCCTGCATTTTTTGCTTCTCGGCCTCTTCTTCTCTCGCCTCTCGATAAGACTTTCT
Source organism: Pinus albicaulis (assembly GCA_034641835.2). Taxonomy (NCBI): domain Eukaryota; kingdom Viridiplantae; phylum Streptophyta; class Pinopsida; order Pinales; family Pinaceae; genus Pinus; species Pinus albicaulis. The sequence continues at coordinate 62,159,172 of CM076574.1, forward strand.
CCGGACTCTTTTGATGGGCCTCTCGAAAGTTTCTTCTTTCGAAAATCTAGAGGATTCTTGGGGCTTCTTTCTTGTCATTTCTGCATAGGATGGGGAGGTGGTTGCTCCTTTGGGAGATCCAGTTTGTATTGGGATGGCATCTTCCTGTCTTTCCTCTTCTGCTGTTGGTTTAGGCTGCATTTCCTCCACTGCATCTTCTGTTGGAGCTATTTGTTCTTCAGGAGTACGTAGGATTTAAAAAGGGTTGGTGTTTGCAGCTGTTGTTGTAGGGCCTAGAGGCTCTGCGCCTTGCACCACCGAGTTAGGTGCGGCGGATCCAGCTGGCTTGCTTTTCCCTTTTGTTTTGTTGTTTTGTTTGTTAGGAGCAACTTTCTTAACTTGTGTCCATTGTTCCTCCTTTGAGTTGTCTATCTCTTCCTGTAATATTCCCAAATGGGGAAGCAACAATATATGAGCACAAAACTGGAAATAGCAGTGTAAATCAACTCATTAACATTGGAGACCAATATGGAGACACAACATAATGTATTAGTTCAGCAAATCAATACATAATAGTGAGGCATGCATCATATACAATGAGAAAACAAGCCTCGCATAAGCAATCACTCCTGAATATGAACTGCTGCTATAATACAAAATGCCGAAAGATTGCTACAACGCAGTTATAAATGCACTGCTACAACAAAAGAATGTACAAAAGATGTAGGGCTGTGTTATGCCTCAAAAGATATGCCCAATACAGATCTAAGCTTTATACAAACTCCTAGAAAGAACCCGAAAAGGGGTTTTCAGAAATACACCCTAAACAAGATGGGATCTAAAGCCCTAGGGCTGAAGATTCACTGCAAACTGAAGCACATGAGTGTAGAAGGCTGAAATAATGTAGATCTCATGTAGATCCCCTCAAAGGCCTCCTCCAATGAAAGGTTGAACCCTCCAAAACACTCCAAAGGAGCCACAAGATCCCTCACTAAAGCTGCCCTCCAAAATAACGCAATCCCTAGCTGGAAAAACGCTGTAAATGATGGGAAATAGTTGGCCTGGTGCCAAAGATCTGAAATGTGTCCAAGAGCTCTCCAAACTGATCTCCCAAGTGAAGGAATCCTTCCTCCAATGAGAAACTAGCTTAGAAAGTGGGTTCCTAAACCCTCCACTGCAACACAACACAATAACCTGCAGAAATTGCGCTGATGAAGAAAGCTGTAGCTTGGCTTGAAAACCTGAATGTGGAAATGAATGCAATGCTCTCCCAAGAGGCCTCTCAAGGGAAGAGGTGGGATTCCAGCTCGGGAACACCCGGTGTTAAACAACACAACAATTTCAAATAAGCAGCTGAAGAATGCAAGTAGTCTAAACGGACCATATACAAAATAATATTCCAAAACATAACCCCATATGGCAGCCATCCTCTTCCTTGTATAGATTATGAGCTTGCTTGCCCTTGGCCCCATTTAATTAGGTCATTTCCTTCATGAAATCAATCTCCCTCCAAAATTGCGTTATTCCTCATTTAATCTCCACTCCTCCATAACAGTGCTGTTGAATTGGTCAAAGTTGACTGAATCAACATGATCCAACCCCTGTTCACACTTGGAGGTGTTTATTTAGCTGCTAAAAAGGTCTCCTTTCACACTTGAAGTGTTTTTATTGCTGCTAAGGAGATTTATGGGCATCGCCACCCACTTATTCACCTACCTAGTGATAAAACAAACTATAATATTCCATTTAGCTGAAGGCTAAATTTTTGGAATATTACACTTCCACTGTTTTCTTTTTACAATATCTGGCAAAATGCCCATATTCATGGCAGTACCTGCACTTAAATGGGAGCTGTTCATAGTAGACCAATCCGCTACCTTGAGTTTGATAGCCTTAGGAAGGCTTTCTTCCAAGTTAACTTCTACACAAATTCTTGCACAAGAGTATTGATCTTTCTTTTTTGCTCTGTCTATGTATTTCCCCAGTTTGTTTCCAATAGTTTTTAAGGATTTAGGGTTCCAGCAGTGAAGAGGGAGGTTGGGCAAACACACCCAGACTGGAACTGCTGAGGGAACAACTTGACTTGGATCAAAATCAGGGGTCCATTGATTCAGATATAGGCCCTGAGGCCCCATGAAATACGGGCCATTGCGGAAGATCAGATTCCTATCTTCTACTGCTTCAAAGACGAAGACAAATAAACCCTTACCTACAAGGAGGCTTCTGATTCCTTCTTTGATGAGGGGAGACCAGTTTCATTTGATCCAGGCTTCGACAACTTGGGCGAGGGCCAGAGCCCAGTGAACTATCCAATGAGCCTTCTTTCTGCAAGATTTAGGGCTGATCTGCAAGGCTCATCAATCGGGAGGTCCACTAATGGGATAGTAGCCATTCTTCTAACAAATTTTTGCTGGTTTTCGGTTGTTAGGCGTTTGGAGCAACTTGCCACTAGCTTCTTGAAAGCTGAGAGCTTAGGTGGAAGTGAGGAATCGATCTCAGGGCCCTCTCCCGGGGCCATGGCTGTGGAGCAGTCTCAGGGGAGCGATCAGGATCACGCGCCGGCTCCTCAGCAGCAGCAACGATGCAATTTTTTTGTGATAGACATAGAATGCTTTGAGAAACCATTCTTTTATTAATTTTACTCAATTAATTAATCTTTTGTCTCAAGAAGTAGATTCAGGCCTTTAGGAGCACCTGTGAAAGATAATTACAGTGTGCAGAAGAGTTTGAGATGAAACAGGGGCTTTTTCTCTGGTCAACAATGCTTCAATTGGTTAAATTTACCCTCTGTGATCAAAAGCAGTCTTAGGACCTCAGGAATTCTGTAAAAAGAGGACTAGGGTCTATAAAAAAGGATAGGGAAGCAATAGGGGCTTTCTTTGGTCTGCAGAGGCTCCTAAACTGATTCAATTACTGAATTACTTTCTTTTAGCTTTAAGAACAAGCCTTTGCACCGAGGAATACCTGGAAAGGGTGATTTTCTACTTGCAGAGTTGTTTCTGGGCACAACGAAAGCTTTCTGAGGTTCTACTGATCTTTATACTGCTTCAGTTAGGTTTTGCACCGGCTGTAGCAATAACGGGGTTGAATTCTATTGAAGTCTGGATTAAAACAAGGTCAACAGTTGTTCTTTAGCTCAAGAATAGGTCGGAAATGTTCTATTCGTGCACAATGTAACAGAAAAATGGTGAGAAGGCTTTGCAAAGGGCGGCTATATGAGTTTTTTAACCAACAATGTTTCAACATTATATGTGCAGGTTAAATTCAAAAGGCAGGGTGGTTTTGATAACAGGCGGAAATATTGCTGAGTGGTTTTCACATCGGCAAAGGCGAGTCGAGTGGTATTATTTTTGAGGATGCGACGGAATCAAATGCTGCGACGTAGTAGGGAGTGGGGCTCCGAAAACCGCCCATTTCCCAAGGCTGCGGAGTGGTTAAAGATCAGGCTTTTGGGGATGCGGCAAGGATTACTGGTCGTCAGATTTGATCAATGTTGATCTGACGGCTGGGCGAATGAGTGGATTTCATTGGGGATTTGATAGGTGTGGGGTTCGAGGAATAACGTCATGCAATGGGATATGTATGTAGCGAAGTTATTTGGTAAAGTTAAATGTTAATAAGTGCAGGATTATCACCAAGTTTTAATGTAAAAACTTATAGCGGGGAGGGATGTTTCGTAGTGGGACCCAATATATGAACTTAACCATTTAGACTTAGGATAAAGATATTTTGGGGGTTTTTGGTGTATTTTTGAATGAAAATGGAAGTTAATTAAAGGGATTTTACTTTTCCAAAGGAAAAGATTGCATTTAAATTAATGAAAAGGGGTTTTTGTAAGGGAAAAAGAGTGAAGTAAGGGGAAAAGGGTTAAAATGAAGGGGAGGGGTATTTTACAAGGAGAATGAATTTAGAAGGAAATTAGTAATATGAAATGATAAATTTCTGCTATCCATGCCTTGTGAAAACTGCTTATGTCTACCCATCAGCTACCCTAACATTTTTTCTTCACTTCTTTAGGTGCATTTGAGCTTGCAGACCCTTATTATTTTTCTTTTAACAACAAACTATCTAATTCCGACCTTATTACTTCCAAGGGCTTAGATTAAATTGTTGAGTTCCTTATGATTCTCTACCTAACTACTAATTTGCCAAGATTAAATAGTTTGGCTAGATCTTTATTCTCTATCTATCAGCGTAAAATTTAAAGCATGAAAGGTCAAGATTAAACAGTTTGACCTTCATGGATTGTGGCATTTTTGACAAGTTGCACACAATCTTATTTTGCAAAGTAAAGTAAAAAGTAGTAGCATTTGAATTTGCATCACTTTCATGATATATTTTTATTTCATTTTTTGTTGGGGTTCATTTTTTATATTCTTTTTTGATCTTTTTCTTTCAGTCCTTTGATTTTTCTTTTAGGACTTTTACTCTCTTTACATTTTTTAATATGGGAAAACAATTTGTAGAAAGCAAAGTATGTACATATTACAAGACTAATCATAGTCAATTCAAAATTATGAATTCTATTATTATAGGACCCTAACACCTGCAACATGAATGAGACGATGGAGTGTATTGTTCCATTGTTCGTCAATCACTTCTCATAGGAGTTGTTGTTTCTCAAACCCCTCATCCTCCTTATTATCATAATAGCTCCGAATGGATTCTTTGGCCCTATCCATGGCCTCATACAAGTAGCCCATTGCGGGCTTGTCTCCATCAACTAATCAAAGAACTCTTACCAAAGGTTTAGTAATGTTACACACCTCCTGGATTCCCACCCATAAGCTTTCTTGGTATGAAACCAACCTGCATATGGCCTCTTCCTCTGGTTTGCGGCTGTATGACAAAACACATTACTCCTCCGAAAGAAACATTCTCTTCCCATCTCACATAGAATTCAAGAGGGATTGAAGAGATATGATAGTGGTGGCAAACCATGTAATGGCAGGGCGCACCAACTCCTTGTTGTTGGTGAATGTTCTCATCAAATGAAGCACAAATGAATGATTATATATAAATTTTGTAATGTTTTTTGATGATTCAACAATATCCTTGACAAAATGATTTTTTCTATGTCCTCCAACATTAGATCAACGTAGTGTGCAGTGCAAGGTGTCCAAAATAAGTTAGGATGCCTCTCAATAAGCATCTTTCTAACAACAACATAATTTGCAGCATTGTCCGTTATGACTTGGACAACATGTTGTGGACCCACCTCCTGAATGAATACGTCCAACAAATCACATAATAAACATGCATCTTTGATATGTGCAGATGCATCAACATATTTCATAAACATTGTCCTCTTGGGCAATTAACCAAGAAGTTAATAAGGGTTCTATCCTTTTGATTGGTCTAATGATCTGACATCACAATGCATCATGTGTGTGCTCATGATCCCCTAAACTCCTTCAATCTCTAAATGTAGTCAAGCTTTTCATTTTGAAGAATGCGCTCTTTAAAGTCATGATATGAAGAGGCTTTGTACCTGGGCCAACAATAGCAATAACATCAATTGCGCGCTGGTAAACTGGATTGTTTCTGGCAACATTGAAAGAAATATCACTTCAAAGAAAAAACTCGCCCAACAACTTGTCATCTTTTTCCTTCTCCCTTTTTTTAATCACTGACGAGATAGATGGTTGTGCACTAGGTGTGGTTCTAGGAACAAAAAATGTTGAGGCAGCTATGGGGTTGGGTGTTGATGTTGATGGTGAAGAACCAATACCACTCTCATGATCACTTCACAATCCTGACACTCCACCCCCTGCTATTTGACTCTTTAGAGCTGCCTTGATAAGTTTGGTTGTCTATGTTCTTTCCAATGATTTGAGGGCTCTTCGGATGATTTCTGGATTTGTATTTGAGCAAGATCCTACCTCATTTCCAAGAATTTGTGCAAGGTGGAACTTCAATCTGTATACTCTTTGTCATATTTTGACCATATAACTTGCAACTCAAATTTGATCTGTTAAACCCCCCATCAGTGTCACCAAATTTCCAAAGAGGGTCCAATTTGCTTGGCATTTTTGTAACTTTGTTGAACTTTTGAGTTTTAATGTAAGATGAAGTTTGAAGTTTGAACTAGAGCATAAGAAGAATTGAAAGTTAAACAAATGAAATTAAAATTTACATACAACATTTTGAATTTTTGACAAAAAAATGCCCTCAACTCAATGCACAATAATGTAAAAAATACACATTCAAACCCAAGTAAAAATGATGGAAAAAAACTAGTGCACAAGAAGAAATTAAACAAATAAAATTGACAATCAAGATTTTGCATTTTTGACCCAAAAAATGCCTCTCCACTAAATGCAACAAAAATGACAAAAAAAACACAATCAAATCCAAACAAAAATCATGGAAAATAAATGAGTGATAGAAACACAAGGAAAAACACGAAGAAAACAAAAAAAGTGCCAAATTTGATGCCCATACTTGAAAACCACGCTTTGCCTAAGAAACTTGGTCCAAACTAGAATTTTTTATTTTTTATTTTTATTTGGGAATGCTAAATTCCTTCACTTTTCTCCTCTCTTTCCCTTGTAGATGAGTTCTCCTCCTCCCTGGCTCTCAGTCTTTCCCTCTATCTGAAAAAATGAGAAAAAAAACCGATTTTGGCTTTAAGAGTTCGCTGTTTTCCGCCCCGATGATTTTTAACTATCGGATCGCGATTTTTATGAAAAAATCACGATGTTTTGGCAATTTTTTGAAGTTTAAAAATCGCCGATAAAATCAGCCCCTTGAAAAAATCGTGATTTTTTCATATAATCGAGATAAAATCGCGATGTTAGCAACAAAGATTTTCGGTTTAGAGATGGATTGCACTCGGTGCTATTGTGATTTTTTCATATAATCGAGATAAAATCGCGATGTTAGCAACAAAGATTTTCGGTTTAGAGATGGATTGCACTCGGTGCTATTTTGGTTATGTGCACCCTTACATGCTACATAAATGAGAACTTTTGCTTATTTGTGTATAAATGGTTTGGATTCATATGGATGCACATGAATATATATATGTTTTTCTTTAAAATTTGAATATTTTATGTATGTTTGGTTGACTGGATTTTTGGTCCGATTTTTTTACCGATTTCCATATTGTTTTGATAGGTTCTCGGTCTAGGGGGTCTATCGATTCAATGACTGGTCCGATTTTGATAACTATGAATACGACTTGTCTAGAATTTCACTGTAGCAGCCTTGCAATCACTCCTGAATGCTGGGCTTTACTCCCTCGGATGACTTCCTCCAATCCCCTACACAACCTAGCTCCACAAATCCTCTCCTCTACTCCCCATGTGTGCCCAAAATTAGCCTCCTGCGTAGGCCCTGAAGAAGAGAAATTCATTCTACCCCAACACAACAATCTCTGGCTCCAAAACTCCTCACAAGGCTTAGCCTACCCCTAGAGCAGCTACACTTAATTTCTCCTGTCAAACACCTCATGGAAAATATTTGAAATGTGCGACACACGATCCTCTCCTGCTTCCTCCTGGAGCACGAATTGTCTGAGAGAAATGGTTGAAAGATGCTCCCACAATTCCACAAATCTCCCTCCAACGTAGCAACAAATTAATCTTCCTAGGGTGGCACTCAAAGTCCACCGAAAGAAGGGTGAGCTCTCCCCATGGAAAGCTCTGTGCTAAACAACAATGTGACCCAACTAAACAACTTGAGTAACAAGAGATAGTTAGGTTGCAAAAGATCCCAATAGTTGTTGTCCCCCTTCTATTTATAATTTTGATTTGCTTTCCTATGTGGGTCCTTCCATCAAGCATTTTGACCTCCCCACCTTAGCAATTCAATTTTTCTCCAAGGGAGTATGTATTTCATGAGGGGTGGCCCCCACACACCGCTATCCAAATAGTTCGACCTCCTCTCATAAATATTGTTTGCCCAAAAATTCGTGGGTCCCCCACATTAGCTAAAAACGCAAAATTGTGAATCCCCTTGAGCAAAAAATATTTTGGGAAGGGACATGACAGTCCTCCCCTCCCAAATATTGCTTGTCCCCAAGGAAATGCAATGCCGGATGCTGAAGTATGTTCTCACCCTCCCAAGTAGCATCCTCATCTGGTAAGTTCCTCCAGCGTACCAGATACTCCTTGATGATTCTGCTCCTCAACCTCCTCTCTCTGGTCTCCAAGATGGTCTCTGGCTCCAGCACTAAGTGTCCCTCATCATCAAGTGGAATAGCTTTGTAGTAGCTGTCACATGTTGTCTTAGCACCTTCTTGAGGCATGAGACATGTAAAACGTTATGGACCTTGCTCCCGAGTGAAAGCTCTATCTTGTAAGCCACCTCTCCAATCTGCGTAATCAGCCTGTAAGGCTCATAAAAACGTGGCTGTAGTTTTTTGGTCCCCTTCTGCTTCAGTGTTGATTGCCTATATGGTTGGAGGCTTAAAAAGACTAAGTCCCCCACCTCAAAGTGCCTTTCAACTCTGTGCCTGTCTGCATATACCTTCTGCTGGTTATGGGCAGTCTGTATGTTTTCTTTGAGAGCCCTAAGAATGATTTGGCTCTCTTGAATCCAATCTTTGGCCCTTTGGGCCCGTCACTGACTATGGTCTTGGGAAGACCATGCAGACGGAAGACCTCTTTGAAAAACACCTCTGCTACCTGCGAAGCTAAGTATTGGGCTGGAATAGCAAAGAAATGTGCATATTTAGTGAACTGGTCCACCACCACATATATACAATCTCTTCCCTGCACCGCGGGAAGCCCTGTGATAAAATCCATAGAGATACTTTCCCATTTTCCCTCAGGAATTGGAAGTGGCTGTAATAACCTGACCAGTTGGGTCAACTCTCCCTTGTTCCTTTGACAAGCCTCGCACTTCTGCACATGCATCTCCCTTGAGGCCCTTCCACGTGAAACGTTCGCTGACTGCCCGTTACATTTTCAGGAACCCCTGGTGTCCTGACAATAGGGAGTCATGGGCTGCGTGGAGAATCTTCTCCCTCAACTGTGACCCTGACACTAGAAATATGCGACCCTTGTAGTAGATGACATCAACCATCACCCTATAATGATCATCAACAAGTGTGCCCTCCAAGATCTCACATGCCCGTTGATCTTTGGAGTACTCTACCAATGACTGCGCCTTCCAATCATTGCAGATGATCATGAGTCAAAGTGTAGCAGGCCTCCTTGACAATGGCATCTGCCACTAAATTGTGCTTGCCCCTCATATACTCTATATCAAAATCGTAGGCCTGGATTCTGTTGACCTAGTTCTACTGCCTGTTATTGAGGCCCTTTTGCTCTAGAAAGTGGCAAAGACTGTTGTTGTTAGTCTTCACTCTAAAATTGTTGCCCACTAAGTACTGCTGGAATTTGGTCAATGCATGCATAATGACCAACATCTCCTTGTCGTAAATGGAATATGACCTCTCATGCGAAAGGAGTTTCCGGTTCTCAAAAGCGATGGGGTGGCCATCCTGTGACAGAACTGCACTAATGCCTTCACCTGATGCATCACACTCCACGGTGAATGGCCGAGTGAAATCGGGGAGGGATAATACCGGACAACTGATCATCACCTCCTTGAGGTGTTCAAACACTGCCTGTGCCCTATCTGTCCATGCAGAGGCCCCCTTCTTGGTCAAATCAGTGAGGGGAGTTGCCAACTATGATAAGCCCTTCACGAACTTCCTGTAATAGGTTTATATGCCCATGATGCCTTTTAACTTAGTGACATTGCGGGGTACTGGCCAATCTTGGATGGCCCTAATCTTCTCCTTATGCACCCTCACGCCATCCTCCCAAATAATATGCTCCAAATAGAGCATCTTTGTCAACCCGAACTCGCACTTGGACAACTTGGCGTAGAACCGTTGCTCCTCTAAAATACTCAACACCACCTCCAAGCGCTGTAAATGATCCTCCTAGGTCCTGCTATAGATCAGAATGTCTTCGAAGAATACCAATACGAACCTCCGCAACTACCCACAGAACACGTGGTTCATGCAGGACTGGAAGGTGGTCGGTGAGGTGGTTAGCCTGAAAGGCATAACCAGAAACTCAAAGTGCCCATAGTGACATCTGAAGGTTGTCTTGGGGATGTCCTGATCTCTCACTCTGATCCGGTGGTACCTTGAATGCAAGTCTATCTTGGAGAAGTACTTGGCTCCTCTTAGCTCATCCATCAACTCATTTATGCGTGGAATGGGGTAACGGTTCTTCAGGGTCTTTTTTTTGAGTGCTTGGTAATCTATGCACATGCGTAACATCCCATCCTTCTTCATCACCAGGACTACTGATGAAGCAAAGGGGCTAGAGCTAGGCCTAATGTGCCCAAGTGCTAGCAAATCCTAAATGGCTCGTTCAATCTCATCCCTATAGGACTTGGGATGTCTATATGGAATGGTAATAATTGCCTGTACCCCAGACTTTAGCTCAATTGTGTGCTCAAACCCATGGTCAGGTGGATGCCCTGGTGGTATGTCCCCAAACACTACTGGGTACTTGTCTAGGATGGCTTGTATGTTGGGGTGTGGTGGCTTGGGCTGACTCCTAGCTTGAGAAATCCTCAACTTCACTGCCCACTCAATGTCACCATGCCTCAGGTCAACCTCCATATTGTGTGTTGGAACTGTCTGTGGAGGGTGAGAATGCATGCCCTGAAGAACAACTAATTTTCCATTCGGCCCCATAAACTCCATTTCCAACTTCCTCCAATCTGTAGTGACTCGTCCAAGAGAATAGAGCCACTGGAAACCCATCACCACATCGGTGTCCGACACATCCACCATGAAGAAATGATTCGTCATTGAATAGATCCCCATGGTCACTATCAAAGCGGGGACATATCGTGTACACTGCATGGTCTTTTCCCCTGACACAATCACTGAGAACCCCTCAAACTCAATCGTGTGCTGAAACCCATGGTCAGGTGGATGCCCTGGTGGTATGTCCCTAAACACTACTGGGTACTTGTCTAGGATGGCTTGTATGTTGGGGTGTGGTGCTTGGGCTGACTCCTAGCCTGAGAAATCCTCAACTCCACTGCCCACTCAATGTCACCATGCCTCAGGTCAACCTCCATATTGTGTGCTGGAACTGTCTGTGGAGGGTGAGAATGCATGCCTTGAAGAACAACTAATTTTCCATTCGGCCCCATAAACTCCATCTCCAACTTCCTCCAATCTGTAGTGACTCATCCAAGAGAATAGAGCCACTGGAAACCCATCACCACATCGGTGTCTGACACATCCACCACGAAAAAATGATCCGTCATTGAATATTTCCCCATGGTCACTATCAAAGCGAGGACATATCGTGTACACTGCATGGTCTTTTCCCTTGACACAATGACTGAGAACCCCTCAAACTCCTCGGTAGTGATACCCCGCCTCTGAACCATCTGTGCATCGATGAAATTGTGGGTGGCCCCACTGTCTACCAAAATTGATGCCTAAAGTGCCCAAGTGCTAGCAACTCCCAAATGGCTCGCTCAATCTCATCCCTGTAGGCCTTGGGATGTCTATATGGAATGGTAATAACTGACTGTACCCTTGGCTCTATCTCAATCATGTGCTCAAACCCCGAGTCAGGTGGCTGCCCTAGTGGTATGTCCCCAAACACTACCGGGTACCTGTTTAGGCTGGCCTGTATGTCAGGGTGTGGTGTCTGGGGCCGACTCCCAGCCTCATAAATCCTCAACTCCACTGCCCACTCAATCTCACCATGCCTTAGGTGAACCTCCATCCTGTGTCCTGAAACTGTCTATAGAGGGTAAGAATTTATGCCCCGAAGAACAACTAATTTTCCATCCGGTCCCATAAACTCCATCTCCAACTTCCTCCAATCCGTAGTGACTTGTCCAAGAGAAAAGAGCCACTGGACACCCATCACCACATTGGTGTTTGACACATCCACCACGAAGAAATGTTCTGTCATTGAATAGTTCCCCAAGGTCACTGTTAAAGCGGTGACATATCGTGTACACTGCATGGTCCTATCCCTCGACACAAGGACTGAGAACCCTTCAAAACTCCTCGGTAGTGATACCCCGCCTCTGAACCATCTATGCATTGATGAAATTGTGGGTGGCCCACTGGCCCCACTGTTTACCAAAACTTAGACACACTGCCCCTGCACTGTGCCTCTGATCCTCAACGTAAAAATTTGGGGACCCCACGTAAGGACGCAATGACCCCTCCTACTGGTGCGAAAGGTGCTCCCCCTGATGGTGGTACTGGAGGCGGTCCCATCTCCACGTGTCACACTGTCACCTCTGCTTATCTCCAACTCCACGTCATCCTCCTGGTCACTGTCAGAGAAAACCTCAATGTAATGGGCCTTGCCCGCCATACATCTATGGCATGGTGCCCAAGGTTCTTGACAGGTGAAGCATAGCTTCCTCCTCTGGAGGTCTCTCCTGGTCTCCTCATCCAATTGTCCATGCCCCTAGTTGGGTCTTGGTGATGGAGCCCTAGTGTCTTTCCCCCTCTGCTAGAACATCGGTTTGGGTGGTATTTGCATTTTGGTTCTGGGTAGAGCATCCTGCAAGTCCCGAGCTCTACCAACTGCGTCCTGCAGAGTGGCGGGCCTGTTGGACCTCACCAAACCCCTCAATGGCTATGCTAGCCCCACTAAGAACATGAAAACCCTCCTGGCCTCTAATAAATCAGGCAGCATCACTGACAATCTCAAAAACTTCGAGATATAAGCCTCAACACTCCTTGTTTGCTTGAGCCGTGTCAACTCTCCCAAGTGTTCCTTCGGGTCTCTCCTCTTAAGGCGCTCCAACACCCTCCGAGTGAAATTCTCATAGGCCGTAACTCTTGCGTGCCCCATCGTGGTCAACCCATGGAACCACCAATCGTGGACTTCCCCCATGGGAATCTCTTCCTGCCCTTGCAGCCCTCTAGCGTTGGATGCTCGAAATGTGGGGATGGTGGATCTAGGTGGTGTACTAGAAACAAGTGGTACATTGGTATTCGCTGCATGGTGGTGCGAAGTACGATAGCCTTCACCTAGATGAATTTCTCCTCGAATCCCCTTGCCCTTGTTGTTGCTGCTATTTTGCTGCCTCAACTCATCAATTCCCTTAGACATATCATTGATGGCTTTCAAAAGATGTTGGGAAAACTCCTCTTCTTTACTCATCTTGTCTCTCCCATTATTCCCCATGTTTGGCCTCTTAACCTCTTACTCAATGGTTATTGGGTCAGGAATAATTTGTCGCTGCCTTTCCTTGCTTCTATACCTGTGCCTCCAGTAAGCGACGTTCTTCTTATCCTCTGGTGTCATAGACTAAAGCTGCTTCCACAGGCTGAGCCAAGATTTTGAGCTCTGATACCACTGTAATATTCCTACTTAGGAAATACAGTGATAAACAAAGCAAAAACTGACATGCATACATAAATTTCAGAAATATAGGTAGACACCCAAAAAATTTCCAAAAACACCATCCACCTAAGCCATTTTATTATAGATATGGAACAATAGTACAATGGGGTATGAAAAGAGTGCGCCAGGGCTTGCCATAATGGCAAGCTAGACAAGCCCCAGGTAGGAAAATACAACGCCGAGATGTGGGAATGAGCTGCCCCAAATATGCCCTGTACTGCCCCTGTGAAACTGCTCTGTTTGCTGGAAAGAAACTGCTGAAAGATCCTCCTCTGGTGCTCAGAAAACTATGCAAAATTGGCCTCAATCTCCTCTCAACAAACCCACCAAAACCCAGAAAGGGTTTGGTCTAGTGCTGACCCCCAAAATTTGCCCCCAAATACCACGTCCTCCTCAATTGGCTGGAAAATATGGCCTGTCTAGAAATTCACTGTAGCAGCTCTTCAATCACTCCAAAATGCTGGGCTTTACTCCCTCTGATGACTTCCTCAAATCCACTACACAACCCAGCTCCACAAATTCTCTCCTCCACTCCCCACATGTGCCCATAATTAGCCTCTTGCGCAGGCCCTAGAGAAGAGAAATTTGTTCTACCCCAATGCAGCAATCTCTGGCCCCAAAACTCCTCACAAGGCTTAACCTACCCCTGGAGCAGCTACACTTAATTTCTCCCGACAAACACCCACTGGAAAATAGCTGAAATGAGTGGGCACGTGATCATCTCTTGCATCTCCTGGAGCATGAATTGGCTGAAAGATGCTCCCACAATTCCACGAATCTCCCTCCAACGTAGCAACAAATTGATCTTCCTAAGGTGGCACTCGAAGTCCACCGAAAGAAGGGTGAGCTCTCCCCTTGGAAAGCTCTGTGCTAAACAACAATGTGACCCAGCTAAACAACTTGAGCAACGAGAGAATAGTTAGGTTGATAAAAGATCCCAATAGTTGCTATCACCTTTCTATTTATAATTGACTTGCCTTGCCATGTGGGGCCCTCCATCAAGCATTTCGACCTCCCCACCTTAGCAATTCGATTTTTCTCCAAGGGAGTGTGTATTTCTTGAGGGGTGGCCCCCCCACACCACTATCCAAGTAATTCGACCTCCTCTCCTAAGTATTGTTTGCCTAAAAATTCGTGGGTCCCCCACATTAGCTAAAAACGCAAAATTGTGAATCCCCTTGAGCAAAAAATATTTTAGGAAGGGACATGACAAGAAACCTTTGTTTATGATGCCACGGTTAAGGGTTATCTAATCCATAAAAGTCATCTAGGACTTGTGCCTGACCTCATCTGCATAGATGACTACATTAACATGGGGTGACCCTCTAATGAAACACCCACATTGTCATGGGAATTTGGGGTGTTATATTAACATGAACCACAGCTCAAAAGACTTGGCCAACTGCAATCTCGTAGGGAGTGAGCCTGAGTTTTGAACTCGAGTTATTACCACTGCAAATGCTCCCACTTGCCACTAGACCACAGGTTGATGTACGTTGATGCATCATTAATATTATCAATGGCCATTGATGTCAAGAAGTACTTTAATGAGCCATTATTTATGCATCATCAATGATACATAAATAATGTATTATAGACTATTAATACATTAGAAATATTAATGTATTATTATTATTTTTATTAATGCACAAACAAATAAATAATACATATTTTTTAGGAGTACTTAAATTTTTTTCCCAATGGAGTTGCACTGCATAAGCTAGGGCTAAGGGTTAGATATTCCATCAAAGTTACCCAAGACTTGCTTCGAACCTCATCTCTTTGAATCTCATTCCATTAGAGTTAGGTAAACCACTATGAGATTGGAACCCCGCTGGATATCTTAATACTTTGTTGCCCTCATTAGTGAACCAATGTTGCATTGGCATTTTGACAATCGTACATACTTAATGTATCATCAATGTTTATAATGTTCTATTAAATAATATTAGTAGCGTAATGATATCGATATTTTATTTATAATGTACTGCTAATAATATCAATAATTTAAGTGTGTTGTTTCCTCATTTCCTAATATTTTGAACCTGCCATTTTTACAACCCATATCATATTGGAAACTTGCTCTTGTTTCCCGATTATAGGTGATGTAGCTTGACACTATTATGATCAATGTTGCTGACATCATATTGGTGAAAATATTGTTGAGGGTACGAAGAAGAAAAATATTGTAAATTTTCGAAAAATATCGCCAAATATCAGCAAAATTAAAAAAATACAAAATGAGCCAACCACCACACACAACCCCCTCCCCCCCAAAATAAGACTTAAAACACCATAGTCTGTGTGTAGGCAATATTTTCAATCATTGCACAATATTATTGCATTATTTAGGATATTAAATCACCTTCTGAAAATGTCACGACATTTACCAACAATAATATTAGCTAGTGGAAAAGATTACAATTTCGTAATATTATCTTGATGTTGGCAACATTGGTCTAATGATTGGCAGAAGCACAACCCCAAATGTCCTTATTGTGTTTAAAGATCACTTGGGTTTGTTCCAAATAGTTAACTGTCTAAAACTTGACTTTTTCGGTTCAAGTGGTTTCTTCTAGAGTCTAGAAAAATATTCTAATGCAAAAACCAACTCCTAATTCCACACCCCAAGGTTTAAGAGATCCATTGCGCACCTATATATACTAGAGTAAAATACCTCAGAACAATACAATATAGGTTCTTCTATCATCTGCTTTTAGATCATATCTTAGTCTATGTTCACCCCAAAAGCACCAAGCCTTCAATTAGAGCACACGTGAGTAAAGTTAGCAATACACCATGGCAACCATTCAAGGCTGAAAGCCTAAAACACCTCTAACCAAATTGAGGGGATTCCATCATGATGTAAACTCCGCCACAAAGCTTTTATCAACAAAAAAACTTTGCGTATTAATTTTTTTTTGATTGGAACTGTTACCCACTACTTGTGGGAAGAATGCATAAGAGAAAATTTTTCTCCTAGATGGTCCTTAGCCGGTCGCCAACAACGCATTGCAACCACCAGATAGCTCGATGTGCCATTATCTCCGCTACCTGAGCCGACCATGTGGTCCCTCGCCCATCTGTTTTGATCGTATGTTTGAAGGTGGGCTTCCTGACCTCGAAGGTATGGCTTTTCATTGGTATATTTGAGTAATTTTCCTTACTTATCATGGACACTTTTGGGCATGAATTGGTGGGGGGATTGGGTGGAAAGAGTGGGCTAGGTCTGTACTCTTGTCTCCTTTGGCGGATTTGGTGTTTAGCTTTGTATCTTAGTCTTGTGGGATCTCCTTTACTAGCCATTAGCTTTATGGATGACGCTACATGGGAAACCCTGATTTTGGTTGTGTGGTATCGCTTCCCAACACCATATACATCACTCCCCTCCGCTCATTTTGGCCCCGTTCATCTCTTTTCCCATTCGGGTCTGTGAAAATTTATGAATACAACAATACATAAATCCTACTGTAGTATCTTGATTTACTTCTCCTACTTGTGATTAATTATACAAGTTATTTTTAGAAAATATTCAGAAAATACCGAAGTAAACACAACTAACAGCTTACACACATACATATCATTTACTGAATATTACGCTCATTCAACAAAGTGACACACTGATTTTTCGGACAATCGTCCCCGGAAAAACCCAATGTGGGAAAACCGGTGCAACAGATATGAGAGTTTATTATTATTAAGTAGAATTTGAGTACAATACATCTAGGCACCTTTTTGGTTAACCCGACACAGAAAAAATAGATCTGCAACAATACCTGTTGTTTTTAAGACTGAAAACTTGATTGATCCACACCCTCAAATGGGATTTATAGGACTTAGCCACTTTCTGCCTCCAGAAACCCCAGAGCTGCCCTTGAAGCCCCTGCGCGTCAGCCCTGCTAGCCTCTCTGTGCCTCTGCGCTGGCTTGGAGAGGGTTGCGTAACCCCAAACTGTGTGACGTAGTCCCTACGCTGCCCTAGATGGCCATCTGCGTAACCCTGGAGGTCACCTGCTAGCTCAGCACTGCCCTTTCTGGGCCTGCGTAGTGGCTGAAGCCCCCTGCGCTGCGCAACTGCTGCTGTTGCCCTTGCTCCTCTGTGTTGCCTCTGATTGCTGTTCCTCTGCCTCTTGTTGACTCTTGGCTCTGGGATCAGATCATCCCCTTAGCCAATACTACCCCTCGCTGCAAAAAACTCTTCTGGATATTCTTAGCAAACCCGCCCTAGAATTCCAGCTCAGTCTCTTAGATCTGCCTCTGTGTGTGTGTCTCCAACTGACCCTCAAGCCTTTTTCTTATACTTTTTAGTTGAGACATCAACGACCGTGATTTAATCTCTTATCGATGGCTAAGATTAAAAGACTGCTTGATCCGCGTCACTTAGAACATTTCATCACATGTGTTTAATTAATTCACTTTAATTTTTCTAATTCCCCAAGTTAGGCTTAGGGTCCTCATTCAAAAAATTAATTATTTTAATATCTCACACATAAGATGAAATTTCTCCAAACACTTTTTGGGTTTTGGAGGTCAAGTGTGTCTTAGCCCCTCCACAAAATTTCAGGGCTAGAGCACACCCCATGCTGCCTCAACACTCAAAATCTCAATAGGGTCCACATAGGGTTAACCTCCCCCTCCCCTTGTCCACACTTCGGGTTAGGCCTGAAACGATGCCCTAGAGGTTGATGTAGCTAAAAAGAAAATGAAAAGCATAATTTGGCTATTTTCAACAGGAAATGTATCACAAAATGCAAAAGATGGACGAGACATACAAATTTAGCACGTGGGCAAAAGCCAAACATTAGCTCTACCCCTTATCTATGGCCATCACCTTGGTTTCTATGGGCCCTAGATGAGCCCCCTCTACATCAAGGTTCATGATAGTCTCGACCCCTGGTGGGCAATGAACTGCCCCACCTCAAAGGAGGTATCCATTGCTATATCCTACACATCATGCTCTCATCCCTTGGAGCCTTGAGCAGTTATGAAAAAAAATCAGCCAAACACAAAAGGCATATGAATAAGGGTGGAAAAACGAAGGCTTGAGTAACTCATGTACCACGATTTGCTCCCTCCTACTCTCGTATACCCAAGTGTGGGTTTCCCTCATCATAGCGACCCTTGTACCATGACATGTGGCCTGGAGCATTCCTCTGATCCCCACTCCGTTCCATCACTATATCCCTTGCCACCTACCACCTGATGGATGTACCTACTACCATGGACATGTGACCACCTTTAAAGGCTGAAAACACTTAATAGGGTCCTTGGTTAACCACCTTATTGAGTTTGGAGACACTTGTACATGCCAAAACCCACTATGGAAGGGCATGCCACCATGAAGTGTCCCATTGATTACATGATTTGTAAACTCTTTTACTTGATTATTCTAATGATTTTCCATATTGGAAGGTAAGAGGATGCATTGGATCTTATGCAGGATTGCTGGTGGGTCTCCATTTGGGGTTTGGTCTCCCTATACAAGGTCCAATCCCTCCAGAGGGCCGCATTGGCACTTGTAGGGTGAACGTTGAGAGCCATGGGCCTCCACCATAGCAGAGAGTACTTCATCGATCCCCAACACCACTCAATGATTGCTCGTGTTCCACCTTTTGGATGAGGATGATGCACCTGGTTCACCATGCCTAGCCTAACTCCACGCTTGTACCATACACTTAGATGTTCCAAGGTCCAGATGAGGATGTGTCTCACTGTAGGAGACAAAGGGAGGGCTTATGTCATCATCCTAGCCATTATAGATGGTTTATAGGGATTATCAATACACTTGGAGATCCATGAGGATGTCCTTGTGCCCCCACACCGACTTGGGAGGACCACATGTGACTTGCTTGGGAAACAAGGGGCCAACCCCTTGTCCACTATGTCTCTCACCATGGCACACTTTGGACTTCATTAGGCCTTCTCAATGGCCCAACGACTCATTATATTGATTATTCTACCCTCTTGAGAGCCTTATTTTTATGTTATTGAGCTATCTTGGTGGGATTGTCACCAGGGGATGTTATTATTGCACATTATTTTATTATTTGGGGCTTAATTAGGCCTAATTAGGCAAATCAAACTCATTAGGGATGGTATAAATTGATGAGAGGTGATTCATTTTTCTCATTGTCACTTGGATTTGGAATTAGTAGCTATTTGGAAAATTTCGCATTCCCTTTTGAAGGACGAGTTTGGTTTCATGGATGAATTTTGATATTTGGATACTATTCTCTTAGTCTTGGAGCTTCATTCTTCTCATGCTTTGATGATTGGATATACTTATTCTAGATGTACATGATTTTGTTTTCATGTTTATTCTTGTATTTATCATATCACATGAATGTTGCTGGGATTTCCGCTATCTAGGTCTGAAATTTACTGCTACTTTATGCGAAATGCCAAAATTTTTGATCTATTGAAGCGTTGCATCATTGCATGTGTCATGTATGAATGGGTGAGTGTTCCTATAGGTTATTGCTATTGATTATATGTTCGTAAGTCATCAACATTGTACATCGAAGTATAAAGTCCTTTGGTAATTGCTTTCATGCCCTAATTGCCATGCAAAGTTACCTAGAGGTCTCCTTGATTGGGTTAATTCTCCCTATATCACAAATTCACCTTAACTCCATCTCTCCCAAAGGAAAGGCATTGATCCATACACTGGTGGTCACTTAAACGATTATCTTTCTCACCTCCTCCTTCTCTTTCTAGGCCTAGCCCTATAGGTCACCTGGGGCATCAATCGATTTCCATTCTAGCCATCTAATCACCTTGATTTTTTTCCCACTATTGCGCTGGGGTTTTGTCTAGAGGTCCTTCAAGTTTGAAGCAAATTCGACAGTGGAATCCAGAGATATAGCAAGCCCTAGCTGCAAGACCAATTCTTGCTCTAGATTGACTTGGCTTAGTGTCCTAATTGGGATCATTGCATTCAAATCTTAGAAGAAAATTAGTCCTTTGATCCTATTCCCTACTCTAATTAGGTCAAGCCCCACATTGGTTGATCAACTCCATACCCTTGACCTAGTTTTGGGTCCACTTGGCTCTATGTGGTCCCGCAACTTTGTAACTACAATTACGCAAAGACTACATAGGAGCCTCTTATCCATAAGGAACTTCATGTCTAGAAAGCCCTTGCCAAGGCATATCCTCCAAACTTAGACTTAAGAATCCTCCTAGCCCTTCCTAGAGAGCCTACCCTCTTGCTTTTGAAGCAAGCAAGCTATCTAATTGAGCCTCTCTTGTGAATAGGACTTGGGAATCACTCTCTATCCCTTTATAGGTCCATCCTTCATCGTGATTCCCTTTATATTGGCTCTTCTCCCATCAGTGAAAGTCCATAAAGAGCAGGGAACCTTAACTGAGGTGACAATGGGATATCGCTCCATTGTTGCCCCTTCACTTAGTAGTTGCTTCATAGGATCCCCTCCTAGGATGCTTGCTTGTTTGAGCGGTAACAGGGACGAGAATTTCTAGAGAATCGGTGACTTCTAAAGTTTGGCTGCCAGCCGGTCACTATTACACCAGATACACCTATTTCATAAATGCCACAAACGGGCCTGTTACAGCATGTCTTCGGAGACTTGAACTCACGCAGCAGGGGAAACAAATTGTTTGCCAAACCGCTCAAGCGAAGATCCTTTGACAAAAAAACTGTATTACTATAAAAAAATAAGAGCTTCAAAAAAAGATTTGAAAAGAGACCGAGATTTCCGTATTGAGTTAAAAATTAGGGAACCATGACATCAGAAGTGTCAAACAACAAATTAGGGGGTAGTACTGTGCTTATAATTTTTGTTTCTTAGGAAGACCCACCTTCTAAGGTTATCCTTAAATATATTTGATAATCCATTTAGAGGCTAATGCAACTCATTAAAATCTGATATTCCTTAATCCCAAACCATCTTTACTTCTAGGAAGGATACAAAGACTCAAAGCGACTGAGTGTCTCTTTCTTGTTAAGTGGCTTGTTTCATCTGACCATAAATAGTCACTTAATCTTCTTTACATGACCAAAATAACTGTTGTTAAACAACCAACAAAAATCATAATAGATAGGAAATGCAAATAGTGATTTCTGACACATTTGATATGTGTACTTTCCAAGGGAAAAATCCTTTGTCTATTAAGTTAGCTTAGTATTTAATTCTTCCAAAAATCAATTCTGCATCTCTTTTGGGGAAACTTTCAACCCAAGAGAGTATTTAAATTTTGAATGAAATTGGAAGATATGATAATCTCATTAATGTGCACAAATGACCAAGGAAAAGGTCAATGGTACTAGGATCTACAACCAATTAACATTGGGAGTGCCAAGATCACTCTAAATGCTAAACATGAAAAGATGCACATGGTTAATTTCCAACTCTGGTTGATGACCCAATTCTGTGGGGGGGATTGTCACACCAAGATATAAGCTTAGATTTATACAACCAACTTTCGAAGATGAATATAGAAAACATGTAACTTAAAATACATTTTAGGAAACTCGGGAGAAATGGAATTGTAATTAGCAAATTGAAGGTAAACTCACTCCAAACAATCACCCTTTGGCTGGGGGTGGGTGGGTGCGTGTTGCAGAGATGTCTCTTACAACATAGTACACATCCATAGTTTACACAGACAAAAAGGGGTGCTGCAAGAGGACAACCGTGCTTGATAGATCTCTGCAAGTGATTTTTCTCAATAAAATCTTAACTTGATTTCTAATTGAGCAGAAGGATTCTTGGAAAATTAACATTAACCATCCGTATAATGCTTTCAACATGAATTTAATAGAGTCCTATTCAATTCTATCATAGGGAAATCAATGCTGATGGAAAGTTCTGAGTAGAATTATTGGTATAATACTTAACTTTTGATGCAGAATTCAACTTTTTCTCCTAGGGATGAATCTAGTTTGGGTAGTTCATGTTTCAGTAGACAGAGCTTCCTAAATCCTCAAGGCCAAGATTTTTGCCAAATAGGAAAGATTGAGCAAGGCAATGTGTTTTTGATTCATAATAAATAATTCATCCCTAGGCTCCAAAATTAACTTAATAAAGGTGATCTTAAAGGAATTGAAAGGCCTAAGCCCATGCTAGTTGGAGTTGTGCTAAGGAAAAGTTTGACGGGAATCAAAGCAGGGGCATGCAAAATTGATTGTTGTATCAAAAGTGTGGAGTAGCATAGAAGAATCAATGCAGGGTGGACATTGCAGTGACCCGCCCCTTGTGTAGTTCATAGTAGTAGATAGTGCTGTGTTACAAATACACTAAAAGGTTAGGGTGGACTATATAGAGCCAGCTGCACATGACAAAAGTTTGTCCATCTTATATTTTGCATGAAACCTAGTGTGCTGGTCTCATTGCAAACACCACTACTAAAAATAATCTGGGTGTGTGGGGGCAATTGGACAACTCATGTTGATATTTGTAGCTTGGGCAAGTACTTATGCACAAGCCTAAGTGTCTAGGCATGCAAAAGTCGCCCAGGATCTCCTTAGACACTTGCTCTAGTGTGAGCATTTTGCATTACTTGGCCTAAGTTTTAACTTAGGAAAAACACATAATTATTATGTTGGCTAATTAAGCTAAAGAAACATTAGAAAAAGTAAAGTATTTACTTTAGTATGTATGTTTTAATCATAGCCCTTGATCTAAAGTGAGGCGAGATCTAATATCGATTGTCAATCACATTGGAAAAACGCATAATTATTATGTTTGCTAATTGAGCTAAAGAAACATTAAAAAAAGTGAAGTATTTATTTTAGTACTTATGTTTTAAGTTAAGCCCTTAATCTAAAATGAGACGAGTTCTAATATCGATTGTCAATCACTTTGGAGATTAGGGTTCAAGATTCTGCTCAACTAAAGTTATAAAAGCAAGGCTAAGAAGAAGAAGAAGAAACACCATACAACACCACAAGATTGAGAGAGGCATCTTAGTGAGAAGTGTGATATGCTAGTACGTTCAGTCCGAGGGAGGGGGTAGCAAGGAGATCCAGATCAACCAAGGAGGGCTTGATTAGCTGGATCAGATCCAATTGTTGTACATGTATTTCCTCAGTTGGGCCATTATCCCAGGATGAGAGCCCAAGTATGTTCTGAATATTTCTAATGATGCACTAATTTGTTTGGGCAGAATCTGTTGTGTCAATGTTTGAGATTGGTTATGTTTTTGCTCCTACTAAATAATGTTAAGATCCTAGTTGTGTATTCATTCAGTATATTTGTAATATGCTAGGTCAATAGTTTGTCGATTGCTAGGTTTAGGTTTGCAAGAGAATTAACATGGTATCAAAGCAATAAATTCTGGGAATTGATCTCAAGGTGCAAGATTTGTACAAGATAATTGGGGCCACGTTTGGCTGCGATCGTATGGTGTGTTTTTTTTTAAGGGAGAATGGATCTTGGTTGTATGGAATCCATACAATGGTAGGGATGAAAATACACAGGGGCCCAAATTCAAAGTTTGTTGCAAGTAAATATTAAAAACAAAAAAAGGGTGACGGTTGTGTCCAATAGTTTTGATAGCGCTGTTAGAACCAATCCCCTACGCAGGTGAAAGGCCGAGACAATCCGAGAGATAGGGATTCGATCGACCGAGAACTGAAAGAATCAGCGGTTGCAAGAACGTCGGGCTACCATAAGAGACCGACAATAGTAGGGTTCAAACTAACTAGCCAGGGCACTGATACACTAGGACAAGTAGCTTGCAAAGCTACCAACTGGTCGACAAAATGTAGAGGCGGTGCTAAAAGGACTGTGTATAGGTGTCAGGGAACAATAGCCCCGCATGCAGAGGAAACCACTAGACAACAATGTGAGAGGCGAAACAACAGGGAAAATGAGCAATGGAGTTGGCCAAGGGTTGTCTCTCATAGAAACAAGTGGCAAATAACGAAAAGCAATAGTTGGCTTTCTTCGAGAAGCATAAGGAGATCAAGAAGGTGGATAAGGTGACAAAGCTAGCAGACACTTTCTACAACCTGGTGATGGATGTTTGTGTCGCATAGGTGTGTCAGCTACCAGATAAGAACGCGGTGGTCAAACAGAGGGTATAAAACACTATATTAGTCAAAAGCATATTTGGTTGCCTAAAGGACCAGTTAAAAAATTCTTTAGAAATTCATCAACGAGATTTGGAAAGATGACTATAGTAGGTCTTCTGTTTGAAGACAGGTTAGATGGAGCTTCAAACTTCCTACCTTGGAAGGCTAGGGTCACTTTGGTTCTCAAGGAAAACAATCTTTAGGAGATTGTTGAGACCAAGATATTTGAGCTGTTAGATCCTCAAGAAAAGGCCATGTTGAGAATTTGGAGGGGCAGTGATTAATTCAAATTCTCTTCTTGATAATTACTTTTGAGCTTACTTTTCTTACTTAGGTATTCTCTTCTTAGCTTATTATGTCTTTCATCAAGTCAATTACCAAAACACACGAGACACAAATATAGGCTCTTCAAGCCAGGGCCAAAACCTCTCCCTTTTGGAGAGGAAAACCCACAAGAAATTCTTCTTATAGACTTTTAGATGACAAGTACCATGACCATGACACATACCCTTGACCTTTATATGCCTTCAAGACCTTGTCACTACTTCTTCAATGAATTCTTGAGCTGATCCTTCTTTCCTGCACCTTCCTGCACCTTCCTACACCGTTCAACACCAACCTTAGAGAGCTCAGTCTCTAGCCCTTGGTTTCTCCTTTACTTTGAATACTTCTTGGCTTCTTCTTATCTGGCTTTATACCCAAAACAGAGATATGGGTTTCTATACCTTGGATCCTTCCTTCTACTCACTTGTAGTTTTGATCTTTACATTAATCTCAGACCTTCCTTTTCACCTATATAAATGTCCTTGATCTGAATCCCTTCTTTGCTGAACTATCTATCATATAAGCTTCAACTGCAAATGTCACCTTCCTTCCTTGCTCTTTTCTTCAGTCCTGAAGTTCGCACTAAACACAAACCTATCTTCCGCACTAGATATCGTTCTTTTCTTATGACTAACCACAATCCTTTCTACACTTTAACCATAGACTTGATATTGCACTAACTGCAAATGTATATCTTCTTTAACGCAACCTTAACTCGTATTTTACATAGTCAAATTTAGCCGAATATCTTCCTTTACCCTTGTCCGCAAAACCTCAGACACAACCGTTACCTTTTTTGTCCTTTCTGCGCAGTATATATAGTTGCCCCCGTATGTTAATAAGCTGACCTGTCATATTGTTATAGGGCCGACTTGATCACTGTTTTATAGGCCGACTTGGAGACTGTCTAGAAGATTATTTCAACGCTGATCTAAAGCACCATTTTGAGCCATGACTTCAAGGCTTATCTGACAAGGTCTTGAGGCATTTTAGATTGACTTGATTCTCCATATACATGACTCTTTAAATAGTACATTTATGACCAGAAGACAAATTCCTAAAGGACATCAAGAAGAAGTCCTTTGACCTATAATAACACCTTGCTCATGAAACCCATGAAGCAGGCATACCAAAAATATATATATATTTATTATCTTTGTCTTCTTCAATACATAAATACATAGTTACATAGTCAATTGAAGACCGATCCTAGTTACACTTTCCAACACTCCCTCTTAACTAGGGAGGTATTCATAAAAGATACATGGTCACTTTCAATCTGAAGAATCTCATAAGAAGAATTGGATTGGTAATCACATCTGTATAGCATCATATCAACTAGCATTGTCCTAGTGCAAGGCCTTGACTAACAACCCCATCTCTCAATGAGACAATGGGCTACAGTGCTGGCGAGACACATGACTTATAGACACCATAGTCATTGTCTCTCCAATGCGCATACTCCACCTAGGTGTTCCCAGAGTATGACCTTCTTGGACTATTCTTCTCTTGGGTAGCTAGCCCTCAAAGAATATCGGTCCCCGACTACTCTTATCTTGAATGCCCCATCTCATTCTCAAAGAGTATCAGATGCCAGGTGATTACCCAATCCTCCATTCTGTCTTTGAGTTGAAGACCAGAATCATGTGTCTATCCATTCTCTCCACATGGCCTTTACTAAGACTTACGGGTGTTAGTCCTGGTCTAGTGCATGACACATGAATTAGAGAATCATATACGTCACTCCCTCTTAACTTAGGAATGACATACTTCAAGTTTATTCCGAGTAAGAAACTTACCACCAGGCTCCCTCTCAACCAAGGACCTGCAGTAGCAATGGTGAGACACCCAGCTGCTCATGAAGAATTCCTCCCCTCGATGTCATGTATTTCGACATTGAGGAATCGTCAACTTTTGGCTTCATAGGGCACAAATCATCCATCGCTTTCATCCATGAGTCATGTCATCCATCTGAAAGTGATTCATCAATCCTTATCATCTGGTTCACCTTTATGCCATGCTGCTTTCCTTTGAACCATCTCCCATGGATATTACATCCTTCCACATGATTGGCAGGCCTGCATAAACTTATCTAGATAAACATATACATAAGAACTTTTCAATCAAAAGTTACCTCAGTGATGATCTTTCACCATGACATCTTCCTGTAGGCTTCGACATCCTCTTTTCAGATTGACACATCTCCTAAAGATATGTATTTTCAAGTGTCTTCTTCTTTACCATAATTCTATCAGAGTCCACATATCTTCCCAGGAGATCTCCTAGTCACATCTTCTTGGATTCCGGATGATAGTCGTCTGTTTACATGGTTGCACTTCATGATCTCTTCCATTCTTTCTCCACAAAGCATCATCCTTAGGAACTTCTAGTATCCAGTTCCTTGATTGCATACAACCACCTCATATTCCATATGAGGACATATTTAGTAGCAACCTGTGCACTGGAAGAGATCTTCCTTCCATAGATCATAGAAGTTCATCACCTACAACCACATGACATGACTTCACAGCATCTAGTGTCAGCATATAAATATATGTACCTCATACTTTTCCCTTTGAGTCATCCTGTAGCAATTTTACTGGAATGAAGAACTTCATTCCCTTGACCTGCTTCATCAATATGTCATCATATCCTAATCCCAGAATTCTGTAACATAGAATTCTCGATGAAACCTTTTGCTTTCTTTCTAACCAGTGAATCCATAGAGAACTCCATTAGAAAATGTCAACACCTATTTCCATATTGATTATTGAATGATGACCCTTGATCTTGATGACTGCCTTCCATCAATGTTGTTTATCAGAGAGGTTTCTAGGAGTTCCTTCTTCAAGTGCTCCTTCCATGCGTCTACCATGATGCTTTTAATATATATTGATTCCTATCATACTATTTTACAACCAACAGAAATCACTTAAAGAGGAAGATGATCTTAATCATAATAGAGATCTCTCTCTTCTTCTTTCTTAGATTTCTTTGCATCAGGTTCTTCCCTTTCATCTATGACATGGGCTTCTTCCTTTTTCCTCTTGTCCTTCCCAGATTAAGGACAATCTTGTTTATGATGCCCAAAATTATTACATCCAAAGCATCGTGCTTTGTACATATTTCTTCCTTTATTTTGAGGACCAAATTTACCGAATCTTCCTTTCTTCCTAGACATGGATGCAAAGGCTTGATTCCCATTACTTGATCCTGAATCAGTTTTTTCTTTCAATCTTGTTTCATCTATCTTACATAGATCCTGGAATGGTATTGCTTCTTCTTTCCCATCGATAATAGAAGTGAAACTTCCCCATTCTTTAGGTAGAGCATTTTGTACCATAGTGAGAATTTCTCCATCAAACATTCCTTCTCCCAATTTCTGTAGCTGATCTCGTATTGCGAAAATCTCCATTAGATATGGAATTATTCCTTCGTTTCTTGACATTCTCAATTTGTATAATTTTTGTCTCAGGAATATTATTAATTTATTTCCCCTGTAGAACCTTTCGAGAATAGCTCCACCAATTTGTCATATATTTCTTTTGAAGATTCTAGATTTGATACATAGGGAATGAGAGAGTCCTCTATGGATTCTTTAAGAATCTTTCGGGCTCTTATGTCTCCCTTCATGTATTTGATATATGCTAGAATGTCTTCTTTTGACGCATGAGTTGTAGATCCTTCGATGTAGTCCATAACTTCATTTTCAATTAGATTTAAATCTGTCCCATTCTTTCATGCACTAAAGTTTGATGAGCCAACCAATTTGTTGCTCTCTATACAATAAGTCATTTTGAAAGATTTGGATAAGGTCATAGATACTTACTTGAGTAAGGTGACTTTCTCCTTCTAGTAGCTTCTTTGATGAAGATGAAGTTAGGAACTCCTTCTTAGATTGAATTCTCCAATGTAGATGTCTTCAATGGTGATGATGGTAAATATCTTCAAAATTTTTTATGGCAAAGACTATCTTCCTGAGAATCTTCCTTGCAAACTGAATTGATTTTTCAATGTAGACTTTGATTCTTGCTTCTTTGAGTGTCTCTTTGTTAAGTAGCCCTCGTCTTCAACACCTTAGCTCTAATACCATGTTGAGAATTTGGAGGGGCAATGATTAATTGAAATTCTCTTCTTGATAATTACTTGTGAGCTTACTTTTCTTGCTTAGGTATTCTCTTCTTAGCTTATGGTAATTGTATGTAGATTTATGACATGTTGATTTTTGTGATAACAATGATGTTATATTCTCATAATGACATGCAAGACTTGGCATGTGGATGATTTTCTATGATACTATGATGTTATGGATAATGCATTGGATGTATGTTGAGATGTGGTGATTGGCAGAAAATCCACAAATGGGTCGAGAGGGCCGTTCATTTGATGATCTCGTGGGAGCCCATACATATGAGGGAGAATATGTAACACCATATCGGCTAGGGACAAACTCAATCAACGCTACATTTGCCAGTGGTTTCTTTGTCTTGTATAACTCTTGAGCTGCTATGGGATCATCTTGAGGAGGCCAAGTGGCTGATGTTGTAGGCTAAGTGCTCGGTATTGGATTGGGATGCCGAAGTTTGGTGGGGGTGTAAGGACTTCGATGCTTGGGGTTGTGCACCTTAGTGAGTGTGGAGGGAGTGGGCCAGCCTTGCGAGATGCCCGGAGTCATTGAGTACTGGGACCGGATGCCTGTGCCGGACGTGAGCTATGGGGCCAACCTTGGGCTATGGTACAAAGTCCAGAACGATGAGGCTTATGCCTTGTTCTGAAAGTGGGAAAAAGGACAGAGATTCCTTGAGATTTCTCGGGTGTTGTGGAAACTTTCGATGCCTGCTAGTTATACTAGTTCAGCAAAGGTTGTTGGGCAAACGTGAAGTAATAAATAACTAAATAAATAAAATATTAAATGATTCAACTTAACTTCGGGACGAAGTTCCTTAAGAGGGGGGGGGGGGAGTATGTAATGTCCCTTAATAATAATAAGAATAATAAATAATAAATAAATAATATAATATAATATTAAAATAAATCGTAAATAAATAATAAGTCAATCATAGTAAATATATTATAAATAATAAAGAGAATAATAAAAAATAAATAAATAAATAAAACTGGAGTTCTAAATAAAAATATATAAAAGTAAACTATAAAATTAGTAAAAATAAGTGAAGTTAATAAAAGTAAAAAGGAATAAAATAAGAAAGAGTTAAACTAAAAAAACTATAAAAATAAGTAAAGTTAACAAAAAGTAAAATGGAAAAAAATAAGAAAGAGTTAAATTAAGAGAAACATTAAATTAAGTAAAACTTAAAATAAAGAAATAAAAGTTGCATGTTGACACAGGGGATGTGTGCATGCGGTTCCCCTTCCATTGTTTGGTCTATTTAATAGACGTTGAGGAAGATGAGATTCATCATTCCTTCATCCATTCTCTTGGGAGAAAAGTTTTGTGAGACAAAGGATTCCCTGGCAGTAGTACGTTGATTGAGGGCTCGGGGGTGGCCAACTGTAGAAAGATTATGCGCAACTGAGCCTACGGTTGGGTGGAGAGTCGTCCCCAAAACCTTGTTGCGGTTAGTGGGATTCAAATAGTGTTCAACTCCGAAATCGCAAGTAAGGAATATCGTCACTACAGGTAAGTTGTCTCTACTCATGTTTTTTCGAAATTTTATGCTAATTAGTTGAATAGTTGTGTGTTGATTCTTGATTGCATAATTTTATGTAATTAGTTGTAAGTTTCAATTTCGGGTTGTTACAAAGTGACTTTTGTTACAATCCATTATAGCATCAGCACCTACTCTGACTTGTGATCCATTGCCAATTTTCTATGTTAGGAAGGAACCATCACAAGAAAATCCTAGGTCAAAGTTTTCCATTGGTTTGAAACATTTTGGATGCTTTTCATTGTTGAGAATTTGTAGGGCTTGTGATTAATACAAAAATTCTCTTCTTGATAACTTCTTGTGAGCTTGCTTATGTATTCTCTTCTTTAACTTAGTTAATCATTCGTCAAGTCAGTTACCAACATAATTAGTCACATGTGAAGACATAATTATTTACACTTGTAACTGAATATTCTGAAATATGGTTAGGAAGGTAAATCTTTGATTAAATATTCTTTGTTAATCCTAGGACAAGGCCTTGACTAACAACCCCATCTCTTCAACGAGACAATGGGCTTCAATGCTGGCGAGACATATGACTTATAGACACCTTCGTCATTGTCTCTCCAAGGTACATACTCCACCCGGGTGTTCCCAAAGTATGACCTTCCTGGACTATTCTTCTCTTGGGTAGCTAGCCCTCAAAGAATATCGGTCCCTGACTACTCTTATCTTGAATGCCCGATCACATTCTCAAAGAGTATCGAATGCCAAATGATTACCCAATCCTTCATTTTGTCTCCCCAAGACCAGAATGATGTGTCTATCTCTCCCTCCCCGGGAGGACCTATTCCACAAGGGAATGTACTCATTCTTATACAAAGAATGTACCTAGCTCATTTTTAGGAATTACCAAGTTTCTTCCAAGAAGGAAACTTACCATCAGGCTCCCTCTTAACCAGGGACCTCCAGTAGCAATAGTGAGACACCCAGCTGCTCATGAAGAATTCCTGTCCTTAATGTCATGGATTTCGATATTGAGGAATCTCCATCTTTCAGTTTCATAGGGCACAGATCATCCATCATCTTTTAGTTAAGTCAGTTATCAGAAAGTGATTCAACAGACTTCCCATCTGGTCCACTTGTTATGCCATGTAGCTTTCCTTAGAATCATTTCAAGGATCATACATCCTTTCTTATGATTAGCAACTCTGCACAAGTTCATCCAGATAAGCATATACATATGAACTTTTAAAATAAAAGTTACCTTAGTGATGATCCTTCACCATGACATCCTCTTATATGCATCGACATCCTTTATACAGATTGACACATCTCCTGATGATATGTTTTTCCAGGATCTTCTTCTTTACCAGACTTTCGTCAGAGTCTACATATCTTTCCAGGAGATCTCCTAGTCACATTTTCTGGGGCCTCTGAATAGT
Organism: Pinus albicaulis; assembly: GCA_034641835.2. Taxonomy (NCBI): domain Eukaryota; kingdom Viridiplantae; phylum Streptophyta; class Pinopsida; order Pinales; family Pinaceae; genus Pinus; species Pinus albicaulis. Next base: position 62,190,933 of record CM076574.1, read on the forward strand.
ACTTGCCTCAAGACGTGGTTGCATTTCACGATCTCTTCCTTTCTACAATCATATGACATGACTTTACAACATCAATGTTAGCATATAAGTCTGCATACCTCATACCCATTTTTCTCTTGAATGAAGAGCTTCATTCCTTTGACCTGCTTCATCAATATGTCATCACATCTCAAAGCTTTGTACCCATGATGACCCTTGATCTGATGACTGCTTTACTTGAGTGGGGAGGTTTTCTAGAAGCTGTGACACTGAGAACTTCTTCCATGCTTCTTTCGAGATGTTTCTTAATGTACATTACTATCATACAAACAATCAGAGATCACTTAAAGAGAAAGATGATCTCAATAATAATAGAGATCTCTTACTTCCTCCTTCTTAGATCTTTTAGTGTCAGGTTCTTCTCTTTCATACGTGACATGAGCTTCTTCCTTTTTCCTTTTGACATATCCAGATTTAGGACAATCTCTTTTATAATGTCCAAGTTCATCACATCCAAAGCATCGCACGTTGTCCATATTTCTTCTTTTATTTTGAGGACCAAGTTTTCCGAATCTTCCTTTCTTCCTGTATGAGGTTGCAAAGGCATGATTTTCTTCATTTGATTCTGTATCAGCTTTGGCCTTTAGTCTTGTTTCCTCTATTTTACATAGAGACCACAAATCATGGAATGGAGTGGCTTCTTTCTTCCCATATAGACTAGAAGTGAAGCTACCCCATTCCTCTGGTAAAGCATTCAATACCACTGTTGTCATCTCAGTGTCAGACATCACTTCTCCTATTTCTTGTAGTTGATCTCTTATTTCAGAAATCCTCATAAAGTATGGGACGATTCCTGCTTCCTTTGATAATTTCATTTTGTAGAGTTCTTGGCTTAGAGAGAGATTGCTTCTCCAGCAGTACTCACAGAGAATAGCTCCACCAGTTTCTCATATATTTGTTTTGCAGTCTTTAGTTTTGATACATAGGGAATGAGAGAGTCTTTGATGGATTCTATTAGAATCCTTTGGGCTCTAATTTCTCCCTTCATGTACTTGGCATGGGCTGAAGCATCTTCTTTTGGAGGTTGAATAGTATATCCCTCGATATAGTCCATTACTTAATTAAATTCAAGTTTGTTCTCTTCTTCCATGCACTGAAGTTTGATGCTCCAACCAGCTTGTTGCTTTCTTTACAAAAAGGCATCTTGATAGATAGGGTCATGAATACTTACTTGAGAGGTCTTGCTTGCAGCTCTCTTTATGTTGATGAAGTCAAGAGTTTCTTTTTCTTCAAGGTTGTTGTTCTTGAACCCTTGACTAAAATGACTATCTTCAGAACTTGTGAATCTCCTTCAAACAATGTTTTGAGTGCAAGGATTAATGAGATAATCATTTCATATAAACCAGTTGGATAGTCTTTCTTGTAGACTGGTTTTGTCTTTTCAATCCAGAATTTTATTCTTGCTTCATTGAGTGACTTTGTTGACAAGTAGCCCTTATATTCAGTACCTTAGCTTTGATACCATGTTGAGAATTTGTAGGGCTTGTGATTAATACAAAAATTCTCTTCTTGATAACTACTTGTGAGCTTGCTTATGTATTCTCTTCTTTAACTTAGTTAATCATTCATCAAGTCAGTTACCAACGTAATTAGTCACATGTGAAGACAGAATTATTTACACTTGTAACTGAATATTCTGAAATATGGTTAGGAAGGTAAATCTCTGATTTACCTTCCTTACTAGCCTTTCTTCTTACAAACTTTATCTTTGTCTTTGACAAACTCGTACTCTTCTGTAGACTGTACTCTTTGGTTCCTTCAGCAATCTGCTTCTTGTATAATCTGCAATCTGTACCTTTCTATTACACTGACAGCTGTCCTTTATATTTGCATTCAAACTCAGAGTAACCTCAGATAGGTCCGCACTTAATACTGTGTCTTAAATCTGCTCTTTTATATGCTATCTTATCCATATTCAAATCTGTCTTGGTTCTGCTCCTTTCTTCGCTCTCCAATATCAAACTTATCCGCAGTCAATTATCTGCTGTATAGCCTTATACTTAACCGCAATTCTTGCTCCTTCTCCACGCTGTATAACCTCAGTTCTTACCGCAATTCTTGCTCCTTTTTCCATGCTGGTTAACTTTAAACTTGACTGTAAGTATTCCTCAAAATATCCGCACTTCCTCAGAGATAAGTCCGCAAATCTGTGTCACAACTGAACCGCAGTGGACATATATATATAATACTTGAACAGCTTTTAGGCCGACTTCATAACCTTAACTCAGGCCGACTTGTAGATTGTCTCTTTGGCATCTTAGTATACATATATTCTGAGATAGATGAAGGTTGTTTCTGCCATAATTGAGCTTGTCTTTCAACACCTTTTTGGAGGGCTGTTTGAGAGTAACTTTACATGGTCTGGATCCTTCATGACACTTAATCCTCTTTATACTTTAGAAGACAAGAACCTAACAGACATCAAGAAGAAGTCTATCTACATAAAAATATTGTTCATGAAACCCATGAGACAAAATACATTTTTTATTACCATTGTCTTCTACTTTTCATAATAAATAGTTAGCATGAAGACCGACCTAGTTACATTTTACAACATTCATGTCTCTTCTAAACCAATCCATCATTGTAACACGATGTACTTTTGAATTAAAATTCTTCTCCACAAACTTTCTTTAGATCACATTCCATAGTGATTTTGTAGCATGGGACTATCCAAACATGTGTATACTTTAAACCCCCCTCTTAATTTCTTTAGGGCTACATTCTTTCTCCAATTTACCTAGTGGTTATGCTTATATTCACTACTACCCTACCATTGGAGGCGAAACAATACTTCCTAATATTTTTTAAGATTCCTTTTGGGATATGTTCTAGAGTGTGCCAGTATATCAGAACAACCTCCAACACAGACTTTACTAGAACTAAATGTTCTGCCTTTTGAAAACCATCTGTTGCACCATTGAGAGATTCTTTTTTACCACCTTCTCGGTTAGCCAATACTAGTCATTCTTCACACGATTGTTTGGTTTTATATAAATATATAGGTACTTTACCCCTGCATTGATGTCTGAAGCCTAGAAGGGCATATATTGAGCAACAGTTGCATCAAGTCCATCATTGGGCTTATATGGATAAAGAGAAAATTTAGTCTCATTGATATCCATTTTGGTTTTTTTTTTTTCCAAAGTGGAGAATATACCAATAGGGATTGAGCTCTCAATCTGAATTGAAACAAATAAGCAAAATATCATGGATGAACATAAGATGGGTGAGTCTCTACTGCTTGCCAACCCTTATATACAAAAGAGTGAATAAAAATAATGGGTGATATGAATGAGTGAAGGACTCTCTCCTTCCTTTATATATATGGGAGTGAAGCGAGACCAATAATACAATGTGGGCCAATGCCCTTACAAGCAACCTACAATAATCAAATTTAGGTTCACACAAGTGAAGTGCTACAATCCAAGGGTACACATGTTAGGCTCCAATGTGATGTTATACACAATAAGGGCTCCAAGATAATGTGGTTACACAAGGTGTGTCCACACTCCTTTGCCACAAGCCCACACAGGCTCCGTCACCCCCCCAAGATATGTACTCTACTGGGTCGTCTCCGTTTGCACGGACAATATCGCAACCGAGACAACCCCAAGCCAACTCCAAACCTCCATACAAGAATTTGAGCCATCACATAATATTCAGGGCTTATTGCACTCCTTCAAGATGCATAATGTTCCTCCTCCAAAGTATGGTGTTCTTCAAGCCAAAAATTCTTTTTTGTGGCCTATTGTTGCAAAATCTAGCAAGCTCGGTGCAAAGCCTCACGAGGATGACAAATACTAGGCCCCTCCTTGTTCTTTTCCTTAAAATCTCAAGGTCAATAACATATTATCAATAACAGGCCACAAATAAAATGACTTTTGGGTGAGCTTTGACTTTCCATAGTTTCCTCTGCCACCAAGCTTCATCATCCATCCTTGGACCAAATAGGGCCTTATAACTGAATTTAGTTGAAAACGGCCTCTAACCATATTCCCCCCCTAAATTAGTTCATTCTGAAGTGGATCAAATCTAATATTTGCCCTCTAAAGAGTCGATATGTAGTTATTCCAATCTCTAGCTCACTCACCTATCAAGTTTAAATTAGCAGCGATTTAACATTGAATCTAATGCAACTTTCCCAATCATTTGAAAATGGTAAATCAATTCTTTAGAAACAAGGATACTTTTGTTACAATCCATTGTAGCATCAACACCTACTTTGACTTGTGATCCATTGCCAATTTTCTATGTTAGGAAGGAACCCATCACTAGAAAAGCCAAGGTCAAAGTTTTCCATTGGTTTGAAACATTTTGGATGTTTTTTATGTCTCTCCTAAACCAATCCATCATTATAACATGATGTACATTTGAATTAAAATACTACTCCACAGATTTTCTTTAGATCATATTCCATAGTGATTTTGTAGCCTGGGGCTATCCAAACATGTGTATACTTTAAACCACCCGTCCTAATTCCTTTAGGGCTACAATCTTTCTCCAATTTACATAGTGGGTACCCTTATATTCACTACTACCCTACCATTGGAAGTGAAACAATACTTCCTAATATTTTTTAAGATTCCTTTTGGTATATGTGCTAGAGTATGCCAGTATATCATAACAACCTCCAACACAGACTTTACTAGAACTAAATGTTCTCCTTTCGAAAACCATTTGTTGCACCATTGTGAAATTCTTTTTTTCCACCTTCTCGGTTAGCCAATACTAGTCATTCTTCACATGATTGTTTGATTTTAGATAGATAGATAAATACTTTACCCCTGCATTGATGTCTGAAGCCTAGAAGGGGAGATATTGAGCAACAATTGCATCAAGTCCATCATTGGGCTTATAGGGATAAAGAGAAGATTTAGTCTCATTGATTCCCATTTTGATTTTTTTTTTTCTAAAGTAGGAGAATATACCAATAGGGATTGAGCTCTCAATCTGAATTGAAACAAATAAGAAAAATATCATGGATGAACATAAGATGGGTAAGTCTCTACTGCTTGCCAACCCTTATATACAAAAGAGTGAATAAAAATAATGGGTGATATGAATGAGTGAAGGACTCTCTCCTTCATTTATATATATGGGAGTGAAGCGAGACCAATAATACAATGTGGGCCAATGCCCTTACAAGCAAACTACAATAATCGAATGTAGGCTCACACAAGTGAAGTGCTCCAATCCAAGGGTACACATGTTAGGCTCCAATGTGATGTTGTACACAATAAGGGCTCCAAGATGATGTGGCTAAACAAGTGTGTCCACACTCCTTTGCCACAAGTCCACACAGGCTCCATCACTCCCCCTAAGATATGTACTTTACTGGGTCGTCTCCACTTGCACAGACAATATCGCAACTGAGGCAACCCCAAGCCAACTCCAAACCTCCATACAAGAATTTGAGCCACCCCATAATATGCAGGGCTTATTGCACTCCTTCAAGATGCATAATGTTCCTCCTCCAAAGTATGGCGTTCTTCAAGCCAAAAATTCTTTTTTGTTGCCTATTGTTGCAAAATCTAGCAGACTCGGTGCAAAGGCTCACCGGACGACTGGCCAGATCTTATGGCAACAAAGAGGAAGGGTTGCCATTGTTACCTCAACAACCTTCCTCCTACTCTTTAGCGAGATTTAAACCACAAGGGAGGCTTCCCTAAATCACCTATAAAGATACTTTAATCTGAGGGCTCAAGGTGATGAGTTTTAAAAGTTCTAAAGTTGGAGAAAGCACTGGCAATGCAAAAGATGGCTTAGGTTCTCTATGCTAGGGTCAAGTACTCTAAGCCTAGACCATTGAATGTGTTGCTATAAGTTAGGGTTTGGATGATATTCAATAATATGGCTTTCAATGTCATATAGTAGCCTTAGCAAAGGCCTAACAATGATATTCATTAAGAAAGGAACAATAATTTCTAATAGAGATTAGGTTTAGGCTAATAAGGTATATAGTTCTATGGCAATTAGATATGCATAAACAACAACCAAAGGGAGCACCATCAGTCGTTTTTAGGTATATTAGACCATGCCTTATGCTATATTTTTCTTGTAGACAATTTATAGAGGCAAATACTAAATTATGAGCCACCCACGTGCAATCAAAAGACACTTTAATGCATAAATCTTCCCTAGAAACCCTAGTGGATACCCTAGCCGTCTAGGAGAGAGAACGAGATGGGATTTATTTAGTTTTATGGTGATCAATGCAGTCTTAAATCAACACCTTATCCTACTAGGGTCCAAAGAAGTCTTTATGACACAAATTCAAGGGAAGGATTGATCCAGACTTATGCAAGAACGCAATAAAATATAGAAAGACCCATAAATGCAGAGATGCAACAGAAATAAGATTTCATTTCATTAATATCACATAACCGAAATATGCTTACAAACAGAATGGAAATAAACTAGCTAGGGCGCTGGTAGCTTATCTTTGAGAAGAGATGTGGTGGCTACAAGCCTCTGAACTATGTTACAATGAGGCTCGAAGGCCTATTTATTATTGAGAAACAATGGAAAACCCTAAACATCCAAAAAGCTAACCCTAGGAGATGAAACGCCAAACTATGGGCCCCGTTAGGGAAAATTGGTACATCAATTTCCTGGGGTCATAACTTTGGCATATGATCTCTGTTTGACGCACACGATACCTCGTTAGAAAGATCTATCCGAGGACTACAACTAATGACAATTATGTCGAATTGAACACTCACATTAGCCGACGGTGATTTTCCAAAAAAACATCTTTTAGGGTCTCAAAACGACTCCGAAAGTTCAGGACTCGAAACACTGCCAAAAATAGTAAATTGTGCTACAATTAAGGAAACTGAAAAAGTGAAAGAAACAATGGTGGGGGTCCAAGTGGAATAGGTGGGTGGCCACCAATATCCACTTGGATCATTCCTCCCCCCTTAGGAAGCAATGGTCTCCATTGCGCGTTGAGTTCCTCCATGAGATGAGGAAACTTCTGTTGAACTTGGTCCCTAGTGAGCCACTTGCCCTGGTGAAGGAGTTGGCCTGCTTTGACAATTCGATATAGTTGGATCCTTTGTTTTCGGGTGTTCTTGATGTGTGTGTTCATGATCGGATCAGTTGTGGCTTGTTCCATGCAGTCTGGGTTTAACTCTGCTGGTGTGAGTTGTTTTGCAATGTCGGATGTGTCCAACAATGGTGGAAAGTAGTGCCAAATGTGGTCCACATTGAACACTCTGTGCAAACCAAAGAATGGTGGAATACTGAGCTCGAAGGCATTGTCCCCTACTGACTAGGTGATGGTGTATGGTCCATATCGGAGCGGGCGAAGCTTGCAGTGGGGTCCAACGAGGCGCTGCTTCTGCAAATGTAGCCAAACTTTGTCGCCCACCTAGAACTTGTGTGGCACCCGATGTTGATCATGCCGCTGTTTGTACTTAGCATTGGTTCTGTCCAATATGTCATGGACCTGTTGGTGGATGTGTTGAATGTGCTCAATGAAACTGTTTTCCTTGTCGGCTTCAGACTGAACATGAGCCGAACCTGCTGAGGAACTTGCTGTCCTGATATGAGATAATAGACTTGGGGATCCCAAAGTGTACCCACACTCGTTCAAAGAAGAGTTTAGCAGTGGCTTCTGCCGTGATATTCTTCTTGCAGGCTGCCATAATGACCATCTTCGGGAATCTATCGATGACCACAAAAACACAATCGTTGCCATGTTTAGTAGAAGGAATGCTCGACATGTAATCCATGGAGATGGATTTCCAAGGTCGACTAGGGGTAGGAAGCAGAGTATAGAGACCTTGCTTCTTGATGGTCGGGTTGGAAATGGTGCAGACAGTGTAGGATCTGATGTACTTCCCGACATCCTGTCGAAGTTTTGGCCAATAGAAATACTTTTGCAGTACTGCCACTGTTTTCTCGACCTCAAAATGCCCAGCGATCCGATTGTAGTGCGCTTCCCAAATCATCTTGGCATGCTCACTTGAAGGAACCAGTGTTATCGAAACCGAACCGGTTCCAAAAAATTGGTCGGTACGACCGGTTTGGAGGCAAAATTGGTTCGAACCAGCCCTCCGAACTAGAAATGACTGGTTCGACACCAAACCGGCCGGTTCCATATTGGTCCGGTTCAAAAACCGGTTCCAATGGTTCACAAGCCTGGGCATTATATATATATATATATATATTTTTTTTTTTTTTAATTAAATTTAAAATTTATTTATTTATTTATTTTTTAATTATTTTTTTTTCCTAGTTACTAATGTTGCCCTAGCCCCCCCCTGGAAAGCTACTTAAACACCCATACCCCCTCTATTTCACTCACACTATTCATTCAAATTTCTTGAAATTCTTGAGCTGAGTTCGGTGAAGAGAATTCAGAGAGTTTTTTGTAGGGTTGTTCTAAGGGAGATTTTTTGCAAATTTGAAGAGCTGATTGGAGTCTTGGAGAGTTGTTGGGTTGGCAGATTTTCGAGCTATCTCAAAGATTTTTTTTTCCCAAAGATCTTTGGGTTTTCTTCAGTGGTTTTTGCAACTCGTGGAAGATTTTTTTTTATTTTGTTGGGGCTGCTACATAGTTGATTTCAAAGGATTTTGGAGCTGATTTTCTCCAAAATTTTAGAGGGTAAATCAACGCCCATGGGAATCAAGCCATAATCCCATTGCAGACTTGGATGCTACTCATTCTTCAGATGAGGATAAGGATGATGATTAGGATGATGATTCTGATGATGATTGATAATTGATGATTTGATCATTGATTTGTTGTTGCTGTAGTTTGTAGTATTGTAGGTTGTAGTATAATACTATGATCTATGATGCTATTTTGGACTATAAAGGCCTTTTAGAGCCTGCTTCTTGATGTTTGTAACATTTTTGTTTCAACGATGTTTCGCACCATGTGATATTTTGGTTGTATGCAGTGTGCACTATTACTTGCTATATAAATCAGAACTTTTGCATATTTGTGTATAAATGGTTTGGATTCATATGGATGCACCTTAATATATCTGTTTTTCTTTAAAATATGAATATTTTATGTGTTTTTGGTAAACCGTTTTTTTTTCCTTTTTTTTCTGGTTCCGACCGGTTCCCGGTCCACAAGGTTTTCTGGTTTAATGACTGGTTCGATTCCGATAACATTGGAAGGAACACAAAGGTGTCCCAGGTGGCATAACAGTGCATCCTGGAGGTGAAAAGTTGGAACTTGTTGACCTTCCAAGAGCATCTGGTATGTGTGGCCGAATTTTGGGTCGCTTTTGTAGAGAAGCGGCCAATCAGAAGTCTCGTGCGCACAAGAGTTGAGCACGGTGGTTAACACCACGATCAGTGGTCGACTGAGGTAGTCTGCAACATTATTGGTGCTGCCCTTCTTGTACTTGATGTTTAATTGAAACTGTTGCAGATATGTTGACCACTTCTGATGGCGATCGTTTTGCAACTTCCCTTGTTTCTGTATGAACTGCAGGGGTTGGTGGTTTGTGTGGATGACCGTTTCCTTCCCCAAAATGTAATGCTTCCATTGTCAGCAAGCTCGCACAATGGAATACATCTCTTTGTCATAAGTGGGATACTTCCGGACTGTTTCAGACAGTGCTCACTGTGATATGTCACTGGATGCCTTTGTTGAGTAAGAACTGTCCCAATAGCATAGCCAGAGGCATCAAGTCTGGTAATGTGAGCATTGGTGCAGAGCAGAGGCGATGCTTCAACTCTACGAATGCCTTCTATTGAGATTCAAACCAAAGTAATTTTGTTTTCGCTCCACCCTTGGTGACTTGACTTAAGGACCAAGTGATATGAGAGAATACCAACACGAACCTGCGGTAGAAATTGGCAAGACCCAGATAGTTGCGGAGTTCTGCTAGAGTGGTTGTGGCTGGCCAATCCCGAATGACTTGGATCTTGGCTAGATCCACATGCACCCCCCGCTCATCAATAATGTATCCCAGATACTGAACGTGGGTCATGCCAAAAGTGCACTTCTCCAAATTGGCACACAACTTGTGATGTCGCAGTGTTTTGAGGACCTGTCAGATGTAGTGGAGGTGCTCTTGCAAACTCTGGCTGAAGATCAAGAAGTCATCCAAGTACATTACTACAAATGAGTTGGAGAATGGCCGCAAGATGTCGTCCATCAATGTCATGAAGGTTGCGGGAGCATTCGTCAACTCGAAAGGCATGACCAACCATTCGAAAAGGCCCTCCTTGGCTTTGAACGCAGTATTCCACACATCGGAGGGTTTGATTGGTACCTGGTGATACTCGGACTTCAAGTCGATCTTGCGGAAATATTTTTCTCCTTTGAGTTGGTCCAAAAGGTCATCAATCCGTGGGATCGGGTACCTATTCCAGATAGTGATCTTGTTCAGCGCCCGATAGTCAATATAGAGTCTCCAAGTCCCTCCTTCTTCTGCACCAACACGATCGGGCTCCCATAGGGCAATGAACTTGGCCGGATGTGACTTTTCTGCAATAGCTCCTGAATCTGCCTCTTGATTTCGTGGTTCTCCAAAACAGAGCGCCGATAGATTGGTCCATTGGGCAACGACGCACCTGGGGTCAGATCGATGGGGTGCTTGACCTGACAGTGTAGAGGCACCCCTGCGGGTGAAGGTGAAGATGTCTCCATACTCCACGACATTGTCCATCTGTTGTTGTCGTGCGGAGGAGCCTTGTCTGGAGGTCATGGCCACAATCTTCTTCTTGGCCTGAGGGCTGATCATCAGGAAAACAAATTTCTCAGTTTTGGAAATGAGATTACTGCATTGTTTTGCAGTAACCAAAGAGATGGTGACAGGCGGTGCTACCTCTAGTATCCTGTACAACTTATTGCCCAAAGTAACAATGACAGCGCAAGGCCGAGACTCATACACAACGTGTCGCTTCCACAAGTATGGTTGGCCTAATAATACATCACAAACATCAAGAGGAGCAATGTCACATAATACCTCATTCGTGAAGGGATTGATGCTGTAGAGAAGGCGACACTGTTGGGCGACGCAAAGGTCCTGTCCTTGGTGAAGCCACCTGATGGTGTACGATTGTAGGTGTGCTATGGTCGGCAAGCCTAGTTGCTTCACAGCCTTTGCTAAAATGAGGTTATTTTGGCTCCTGCTGTAGACAATGGATTGCAGTGGGGAACCTATTACCCACATCTGGGAATGGAAGAGGCGCTCCCCCTCCTCTGGATCTTTCGGTTCCTCCTTTTGGATCTGCGTTGGGCTCCGCATCGATAATCTGCTTCCCTTTGTCATTCCCCTTGTCGGGTTTTGATTCAGAGTCGGAGCATGCATCCGATTCAGAAGCCTTCAACTCGGCCACCACTGACTGCTTGGCTCGACACTCACTTGTGTTGTGAGTGGAGCTCTTATGGAACTCACACCACTTTCCCGTGTCCTTCTTTGGCTTCGTGGTGTTGTTCTTTGCTTGCGATTTTGGCTGGTTATCCTGGGCCGCCCCGCTTTGGATTTGTCCTTTGTTCTGTGATTTGGGGGCACCTTTCCCTTGCTTCTGATTCGCAGATCCAAAGTCTTGCTTCTTCTGTTTGAATTTCTGCTCAATCTTGGCAACATATCAGAATGCTGCACCAAGCAAGGAGATGTCGAGGAACATCAAGAGGAGCAATGTCACATAATACATCATCCGTTAAGGGATTGATGCTGTAGGGAAGGCAACACTGCTGGCTGATGCAGAGATCTCGTCCTTGGTGAATTCACCTGATGGTGTACGACTGTGGGTGTGCTGTGGTCGGGAAGCCCAACGGCTTCACAACCTCTGTTGAAATGAGGTTATTTTGGCTCCCACTGTCGTCAATGAACCTTTTACCCACATCTGGGAATGGAAGAGGCGCTCCCCCTCCTCTAGATCTTTCGGTTCCTCCTTCTGGATCTTTGTGGTGGCAACGGTAGTGTTGGGCTCCGCATCGATAATCTGCTTCCCTTTGTCATTCCCCTTGTCGGGTTCTGATTCAGAGTTGGAGCATGCATCAGATTCAAAAGCCTTCATCTCGGCCACAAGTGACTGCTTGGCTTGACTCTCACTCATGTTGTGAGTGGAGCTCTTATGGAACTCACACCACTTTCTCGTGTCCTTCTTTGGCTTCATGGTGTTGTTCTTTTCTTGCGGTTTTGGTGGGTTATCTTGGGCCGCCTCGCCTTGGCTTTGTCCTTTGTTCTGCGGTTTAGGGGCACCTTTCCCTTGCTTTTGATTCGCAGATCCAAAGTCTCGCTTCTTCTGTTTGAATTTCTGCTCAATCTTGGAAGCATACCAGTATGCTGCACCAAGCGAGGAGATGTCGAGGAACTCCATTTCCTCCTGAATGTATCTGTGTACACAACTGCGGTACTTCAACACCAAATGTTTCTCCGAATCTTTGATACCCAAGTTTATGCGCAGGGTATGGAATAAATTTGTCAGCTCATGCACATCTTGATCCCTTTGTTGCTGCAACGTAGTCCATTGTATGTACTTGTCCTCATAGCTCCCCACGGGATAATATTGTTCCTTGATGGCATCTCGGAAAGAATCCCAAGTGGCTGCGGTCGAAAACAGATAGGGTTCCCTCTCATCCTTTTGCTTACAGTAGGTTTCCCACCAGTCCTTGACATTGGGGGGCGGCTTTGAGGAGTGCAAAAGTAATCTTTTCCCGGTTGGAAAAGTCATGGACCGAGAAATACCGTTCTAATAGATTCAACCATCTTTCTATGACGTTTGCATGTATTTGGCCCTCAAATATGGGAATGCCAAAGTTTACTTGTACCTTAAAAGGAGTTGCGCCTCCAGAGTGGTTGTTGGATGCAGATGCGCCGTCGGAGAGGCAGTTTTTGAAGGATCTAGGTGAAGTTATCCATCATCGTGTTCCTTTGTTTCTTGAGGGTCTCCTCAAGCAATATTTTGATAGGATCTCCTGCTCCCTCGTCTCTCTTCTCGCCCCCCATGGGCGGCCGTCGGGGTTTGCTAGGCAGATCTTACAAGGGTTCAACCAGATCGAGCCCTAACTCCTTATACTCTGACCTCGTTGGGGACATGCAAAGAAGGATCGAGAAAGAGCAACCTCTCTGATACCACTGATCCAGACTTATGCAGGAACATAATAAAATACAGTAATACCCATAAAAGCAGAGATGCAGCAAAAATAAGGCTTTATTTCATTAATATCACATAATTGAAATATGCTTACAGACAGAATGGAAATAGACTAGCTAGGGCGTTGGTAGCTTATCTCTAAGAAGAGATGTGGCCGTTACATGCCTTTGAATTGTGTTAGAATGAGGCTCGAAGGCCTATTTATTATTGAGAAACAATGGAAAACCCTAAACATCCAAAAACCTAACCCTAGGAGATGAAACGCCAAACTATGGGCCTTGTTGGGGGTAAATTGGTACATCAATTTCCCGAGATCGTAACTTTGGCAGATGATCTCCAAAAAAACGTCTTTTGGGGCCTCAAAATGGCTCTGGAAGTTCTGGACCTGAAAAACTGCCAGAAATAGTAAATTGTGCTACGATCAAGGAAACTAAACTGAAAGAAACAATGGTGGGGGTCCAAGTGGAATAGGTGGGTGGCCACCAATATCCACTTGGATCAATGATATTGATGGAGTAAGGGGGCATACCCAAGGCATCTACTTCTAAAACCCTAACTATTGCTCTTGTGAGGGGAGAAATTAAATATAGGATATGCACATTAAGAGTTTCCTTATAGGGCCTAGAAGAGACAATTTTACATGCAATAGTGAAGCAAAATTTCAACAATAGTAAAGCATTTAGTCATGGCACAAGTGAAAATCCTACTTTAAACATAGAACATGCAAAATATCAATAATAAAACAATAAACTAACAAAATCCTCCACAAACACACTTATTTCAACCCTAGAACAATGTCTCCATGCAAAAATCTCATCCGCAAGCAAGTCACACCCAAAAATATCCCAATTTGGCCAATGTAGCAAAAAGACCAGCTCACGCTTTTTTAGAGAGGAATAGTATTCGATGTGTGATGATGAGAAAATGAAATGAGGGGAGGCTCTATTTATATGAGACCTATTCCACTCTTTTATACAATAATTCAACTAAAGGGCCCTATTGACATGTTCACTTTGAGTGTTCCACAATAAAGAAATTACTAGCCAACCTCATAGCTCAAAAACATAACAAAAGTGCCATAAATGGCCACACGTATGGGAGGAAATCCTCCTCAAGCATGACATCATCCTCCTAATGAGATCTAGATGCCACAAAAAGGTGTCATGTGGACAAACGAGTGCTCCATACTCTAAGATGGGTCTCCAAGATCATGTGCAAGCCTCTAAAATGCCTCTATGCCAACATGTCATTTCCATGGTGCCTAACGTCACCCTTAAAGGAGCAAGAGGAGTGATGTGGCACTCTCTAACTCAAGTGTTGGGGCTCCAAAATGATGTGCAAATCCTTCCCTATCATATCAAGGATGACCATCATCATTCGTGCTTCAGAACAAGTGATGCCCTCAAGGCCAACCTAGAGACATCTTGGGTCTACTAGGCACATCATCAATATTTCCAACCCTAACATTCATGGGTTCAACATTTCAGCATCGGGGGGTCCGTCGGAGTGTCAAGCATCATGTGGAGTCATCAAGTAGCCCAACGCTATGCTCTAGATGGCCAATGCTGCATCAACAAGGTCATACACTCTCTTTGCAATGGATAAAACAAACTCTGCTGCTCTGCTAAGAAGGTCAGGTAATCACCTCAAGAAGCCTCTACTGGTGTGCACCATCTGTCAAAACCCTCTCAAGATAAAGTGAAAATCAACAATCATTAGGGACTAAAACCATGGATGGATCATAATGGAATATAATTAATGTGACATGCACAATAATACTGCACACAAAGATCACCTTCAAATATCTAACTAGATTGAGTCTCATAAAAATGTTCCCTCCTTATGTTAGGAGTGGTTAGATGGATAACCCTATTAGGTGTTTCCAACCCCCAAGGGGAAGTGATAGGTCCCAAGTTAGCCCATCAATTCGTAGGTGTATGTGTAGATGGTGGCAATGGAGTGGGCATGACTTCATGGCGGGGTGCCATAGTGAATTGTCCAATTAATGGTGGTCCAACATTCTAAGTGTATAGATGTAAGGAGGGAGCAATCGTGGGGCATGAGCAGGGTTGCGGGGGAGTGCCCCCCCCCCCCCCCACCCCAAATCCCCTTCGAACCTGCTCCTGGAGTGCACTCCTTCGAATTTGCTCCTGGAGCGAATGCTTAGAGGGTGATATTAATGAAAAAGATCCCTATACAGATCCAGAGGTAATGACAAAGATACCTCTGGATATTAATGTTTGGAGGGTGATATTAATGACAAAGATACTGATTTTCCAAGAAGACCAAAAAAATTAGACGTTTCTCGTGGCAACAAGAGGCCCAAGCATTAGCTATAAATAATAGATTTACTTGTCTTTTCTAGTTTCTAGTAGTTTTTATAACTGTTGACTGTTTCATATTTATTATGATATTTTTTGTAAACAATATATGACAATTTAAGTTTGAAGTTTGAAGTTGGCAATTATAACTCATTGGTAATGAATTATGAATACGATGCTTCATGAAAGTTGAATGTTGTTTCATTTCATTTCATTTTCTAACATTTCATTTCATGTTAGATATTCTTTGTTCTAATGGTTACACTTAGCTTTCAAGTACAACTTTGGTGATCAATGATTGTAAATGTTATATATTGAATTTTGAAAGCTTGAAACTTTAAGATTGATGAATCACGAGACTCAATATGTGGTACGTTATTAACTTGTCGACGTGGTTGATGAAGATTATAACTTCTAGATGATTGATGTTATATGGTTCAATTTATGTTGTTATGCTTTGTTATATATAATTCATCATTCTACATGCTTTTGTTGACATATATCCATCAATATATATATATATATATATATATATATATATATATATATTCGCTCCCCAGTTTTCTCCCGAACAGGGAGCTTTTGACAATGTCGCTCCCGCTCCCGCTCCCCATTTTCGCTCTTGCTCCCAAGTAACGTTGGGCATGAGTTACCCCCTTCATCATTTTGCCTTTTCCACCCTTCTGGTTCGCCTTTAACTTTTTTATAATAATGCTTTGATTTGGGTGCATAGCTTAGGATCCAAAGCTTGTTTTTTGAGAATTAGCATTTAATAACCCTTAATGATGAGGAAGTTTATCGCTCATCAAGGTTGGGGACAATACAAGGGTTCCTAGTTATAGATGGAGCATTGTGTGCTCGAGGAATCAGGTGATGGCTAATGATGGGGGTAGAGCTCATACTAAGCTTTTTCCCACACGCTAATCAAATGTCCTAGCCATATTTTGTATTTTATCTTTTTCTATTAACTTTCTTTTAGTTGCATCAACCTCTAGGGCAAAGTTTTCTAGCCAGACTCAAGTATGAGGATGAGAGGGTGCCAATCCCCATGACCAATGATCGTAAGCCCGAAGAATGGAGATGGAACAATGGGAAAAATGGACAGTGGTAATTATGCGATTTCATGGACATGCTATTTTTATCAGAGCCTCCCCCGTAGTGTCTTTTCTAAAACCCTAAGGCGATAGAGGAGGTCCCACTAGATTAGAGTCAAAAACTAGCCCCCTCCTAGGTGAAGTGAGGGAACAAGAATACAATCAAGATTGGTCAATCATCCATATCACAGCTTGTTTGAGCCGAGAGGATCATTCTAGAGACCAGTATGAGAGAGATGTGTAAGTATGTCTGTGTTCAACTTTGAGTTGACACGTGTCTCTTACAAAAAAAATGTATTTAAATAAAAAACATCAATAAGTGGTAAAACTATTTCACTCATTGTCAACCATAAATAAAATATTTCACGTCGTATACAATATAAAACAAAAATGAATATACTTGTTTGGTTTGTTTAATTAAAATTATAATAAAACATCAATAATCTAACTCTTAGTGCCCATACTTGAGGAGAAGTGGTAAAAATATTTCACCCTCACTCTCAACAGTAAATAAAATATTTTGATGTCCTTATGAAACAACATAATCTTATATCAACTAAAAAAGAGTTATATAAACATTATATAAGGCATCTGAATATAGATATATATATATATATATATATATATATATATGAAAAACATTTAAAGCAGTCTTACTTTTTTATTGCCAAGTAAATTTTGATCCATTTTATATATTAAAAAATGCCACATAAACAATGAAAAATTACAAGTGGTCTCTCTCTTTGATCAAATTTGTCGAGGTGCAAACACATTATTCAAAATTTGCACTCTAAAATAAGTTTTCACCTCAAGAGATTTGATCCCTCTCGGATCTTGCCCAAAGTCAAGTATGAGGATGAGATGGTGCCAATCCCCATGACCAATGATCGATAGCCTGAAGAATGGAGATGGAACGAGAAATATCACGGACATGCTATTTCTATTAGAGCCTCCCCCGTAGTGTCTTTTCTAAAACCCTAAGGCGATAGAGGAGTTCCCACTAGATTAGAGTCAGAGACTAACTCCCTAGGTGAAGTGAGGGAACAATAATACAATCAAGATTGGTCAAGTTGAAGAATGTAATTAGTGTTGGTCTTCATAGTTGTACTTGTCAAAAGAAATTTTATTATTAAAGAAAATGACTTATTAAAGCATGGGTTTCATACTTGGGTCAATGTTTTCTTGGTCAAAGCCTCCATTATTGAAGGCTTCTAGGTTTTGTCTTGAATCAATAAGGTCATTGTCATTTATATTAGACTCTTCTTGGGCTTTTGTATTGTGTATAACAAATTATTTTTGAGTCAAAAATGTTATTTGTCACCTCCATACCAAGTTGGCCCTGTCCCCATGAAGTCGACCTACATTAGGCAATTAGATCTAGCAGAAAGGCTATATATAGGGAGGCAATTCGACTTATTTGGAGCAGACACAAAACAAGTTCGATCTTCAAGGAAAGGAAGTAGAAAAGAGAGCAAAGTAGCTAGAGAAGGACATAAGAAGTTGGGAAGACAAACAACGAGTTTTGGGGCTATCTATCTCTCACATGTGTGAAGTTTATGGGCAGTTGCTGGGGTTGAAATTTTGAATCTACTGCAGGTCTGACATTTTGTTGTTGGGGGCCGAAATTCTACATTAAAGCTGCTACTGGGAAGCTGTCACTTGGAGACTTTGACAGGGATCGTCTATTGAAAGGAAGGGCTGACTTGGTGATTGGTGGAGGTCTTTCTCTAGGTCTACAGGGTCTTGGATTGTCTCATCTTTATTTGAATCTACTAGTGGAAGAGTTGGACTGGGGTTTTGCCCTGGCTGAGTGCCTATATCTTGTGTCCCTTGTTCTTGTGGTCTTCATATACATATAAATTGGTAATTGCTTGATGAAAGATAAACTAATAAAGAAGTAAAAAAATCCAACATAATTCACAAGCAATTACCAAGAAAGAGGAATCAAACCCTAATTCCCATAAGCATTGATTTCTCAACATGGTATCAAAGCTAACGTGGAAGAAGGTTGATCACTTTGTTGGCTATCATTTGAAGAAGGGAAAAGTAGTCTTGGAAGAAAACGTTACTCCCTCTATGGCAAATTATTTGATGATGGGTCTCAATATCATGAAAATTACAAGAAGTTGGATTAGAAGGATCATCTACAATCTATCTAGGAGAGTCAAGAGTGAAGGATTCTTGGTTGCACTTATAGGTACACTTGATGATGACAACACATGGATCATTGATAGTGGAGCCTCAGGACATGATGGGAGAAAGTGGACAACTTCATACTCTATAAAGGGAACCATCAACACATGTAGTGGAGATAGGAGACAACAACAATTGTGCAGTCAAGGGCCTTGGATCTACATCATTGAAGCTGGAAAGCTTTTCCTAGGTTTGAAAAATAATTTACTTTTCATTTCTTGTTTATAGGGGTGCTTTTGTAGATGAAAAAGTTTTGGTTTGGGGAAAGGATTCAAGTATTGAAAAGGGAAAGGTTATCATAGTTCGTGAAGGAAGACTATATAAAGTTATAACACCATCTCCTCAAGCCCTAGTTCACATGGAGATCAATCCTATCGAACTCTGGCATAAAAGATATGGGCATATTTATTACCAGATAATACCCTCTCTTAGTCAAATTTTAAAAGGCATCCCCAACATCAAGGAAGATCATGAGGGAATATGCAAGGGATGTGCTTTGGGAAAGAATTCTAGGAAACTTTTTACAAGTATTGATATAAGGTCTAAGGAGATATTAGACCTCATTCATTCCAATGTGTGTGGGCCAATGTCTAATAAATCTCTTGGAGGCCATCTTTACTATGTGACCTTCATTGATGATCACTCTAGAATAATTTTGCAAGAAACGCACCTCCCCCGGATCTAAATCAGAATCCTTGTCTCGTACGAATTTGTTGGGGATCCACTGCCGAATCTGCGGTTCGGAAATCCGGAACAATAGATCGGGCCAGAAATCACGGTTTCGGGAATTTTGGAACCGTGCTGGCTTGATCTGCGGTGGATCGGGCACAGGTCTGTATGGATCCCGAGTGGATTCGATGCCTAACAAGCAGTTCCGCGCGACCGACCCAATAAAAGCCTTTTATTTTTATTTTTTTGTCTAAATTGAGTCGGGGGTGGGTTTAGGTTGAGTTAGGGAAATGGAAGATGGGGATAAAGCTCATTTCCCCCTCTCATTTCCTCACCTTTGTTTTTTATGGAGAGCTTGGAGAAGAGAGGAGAAGAGAGCTTGGGGAAGAGAGGCTTGAGGAGAACTTGGAGGAGTGAAGGAGGAGGATCTAGGAGCAGTGAAGGAGGAGGAGCTTGGAGGAGTAAAGAAGGGCTTGCATGTACAAGAGCTAAAGACATAAGTGCAAACCCCAAACTCCCTCATTTTTTTGTCATTGTTGTTTATATTTTTTCTCCTCCCTCTCCTACTCTTTTTCATTATTTCTTCTTGCCCATTTTATTGCAGGTTGTCCATCTATATTTATATTCCAAAATGGTGTTCTTTTGGCTTCTATGTATCATTACACTTCTGGTTTTCGTGCTGGTAAGGGGTAATAGGAACAGAAGGGAAGAACAGGAGGATAATGGTTCCCATATGAGTGACCCAATGTATGATGAGGAGGAAGGGTTTGAAGAGGAATGGAATGAAGAGAATAGTGAAATGCTAAAGGGGAAAGCTGCATTGACACCCTTGTGGAATTTTGTCACCAAACTTGAATGGTGAAAAGGTGGTGGAAGCTACAAGTTTTTGTGCCCTCATGGTTGTCATGGAGGAAAACCATATATTGGTTCATATACCCATGTGAGGAGGCATCTTTGTGGGATGTTGGACAATGATGACAAAAAGGGTGCCGTGGGGGTAGCAATTTGCCCAAAGGTTCCAACTGAATAAAGAATAAAATATATCCAAATAGAGGAGGCTGCACAACAAAAATACAAGAAAGAAAAACTCATTTTGAATCAAGTGCAACCTCTAGATTTGGTAGCTCATCTCCTCATGGTACCATAACCTCCGAAAGTAGAAGAACAATAGGGGATTTCTTGAATGTTGCTGGGAGGGATGATGTGGATGGAAAGATAGTCTGGTTTCTTTGTGCTTGCGGTGTACCATTCAATGTGCTTTGCTCTCCCTATTGGCATGATATGGTTAAGGCCATCAATGAAGCCCCAAAAGGATACAAGAGCCCCAACTATTAGAAAGCTAGAATAGTGTTATTAAAAAGAGAAAAAGCAAATTTTTAAAGAGCTTTGACACATTTTAGAAATGAGTAGGTGGATTGTGGGGTATCCATTGTATTAGATGGGTGGACAAATGTTAGAAACCAACATTTGATAAATATTCTTGGTGTTTTTGCGAGTGGTGCAATGTTTATTATATGTCATGACTTATCCTCCATCATTGCAACTTCCCAAAACATTGCAGATCTCTTATTGTAGTCAATCAACAATGTTGGTCCTAATAATGTGGTTCAAGTGATCACTGATAATGCAATAAATTGTAAGGCAACAGGAAAAATTATTGAGCGTACTCATCTACACATCTTTTGATCCGGGTGTTTGGTGCACACATTGAACCTTTTGATGCATGATATTGTGAAGCATAAAGAATGTGGATGGATTAATGAGCTTTACAAGAGAGGGAAGCAACTCATTAAATTTATCACATGGCATACAATGGTAAGCTACTTTTATGGCTCTTACTCCAAGTTGCAGTTGCTTAAACTTGCAAAAACAAGATTTGCAAGTTATTACCTCACCTTTAGGCGACTAGTGAAGGTGAGACAAACTTTAACTAATATGGTGACCTCTGAATCATGGGAGGAAATTAACACTGGTAAAGATGGTGCTAATGTAGCCAGACACTATTCTTGATAGTTACTTTTGGTCATAGATTAAATATGTTTTGCAATTCACCAAACCAATTTATTACATGATCAAGTTTGCAGATACAGATCGACCAATAATTGGGGAGGTGTATGAGCAAATGGATAACATGTTTGGGTAGATTAAAGACATTGTTGAGCCTAGAGATATCACCTTGTACAATTACATTCGTGCAGAGGTGGAAAAATGATGGGATATGCTAAATGTTACATTGCATGCCTTTGCATATGTTTTGACACCTAAATACTATCATCCATCGTGGCTTTCAACACCAACACCTAGGGGGGAGCAGGAAAATCCACACGTAGATCCAGAGGTTCTAGAAGGTTATATGAAAGCATTGGATAAATTAGTCCCCGACGAGGAGTCTTCCATGGTATGGAAACATTTGAGCAACTATACGCCTAGCACTAGTCCATTTGGGAGCATGCATGCAATTAGAGATCGAAAGAATTTTTCTTCTCTTGAGTGGTGGAACATGCATGGAGGTGCTACTCCATTTCTATAAACTTTAGCATTGCGGGTGATATCACAGGTGTTAAACACTTCTTCTGTAAAGAAATGTTGGAGCTCTTATTCTCTTATTCTTTCATCCACAATGTTAAAAGGAATAGGTTGAGTTTAGACCGGGAAAGAGCTTGGTTTATGTTCACTACAACTTGCGATTGTTGTCCTATTACTGTGATGATTCAAAGACTAATAAAGACCTTAAGGTTTGGGACAAAAATCGAGAGGATCCCAATTTGGAGGATGGAGTGTTGCGATTAGAGCAATGGAAGGATGCTCTTATTCAAGATGATCGAATTGAGATGCCACCTCCATCTGGTCCCTTAGTTCCCAAGTTCCATGCTTCAGCACCAACATCAGGTGATTCATATGCCACAACTTCCAGAGCCACCATATTCTTCATTGCCACCACGCGGAGGCTCACGTCTTGTACGTAGTGGAAGGAAGAGAGTTTTGGTGGTGGCCAAGTGGCCTATTTTGTAAACATTATTATTTGAATTTTGGACATGATTCATGTTGACAGTTGCTCACTTGCTAGAGAAGTTACTTCAATGTTTGATGATTTTATCTTCTAAATGTTTTATGTTTCATGATATGCTTAAAAATTTGATGTATGTTTGTAATTTTTAGAATCCAGATGGTTGATGCTTGAATAATTAATCATTGATGTACAATGGAATCATGGATGCCATGTCTATCTTGATTTATGTAAAAATATGCATGTTTTCATGTCTTCTACAACTAATTTGGTATTTGGAATGTAATTTTTGAATATAAATGCAAATATATATATATATATAGTAGACGCTTCCGAGATGTTTAGCTTCCTAGAGTTTTGGGAAATGACGCTTTCGCATCCCCGCTTCCGAGACGTTTAGCTTCCTAGAGTTTTGGGAAATGACGCTTTCGCATCCCTGCTTCCAAAAAACATCCCTGCTTCTTGCAATGTTGCTCTAGAAAGACGTGGCTCTATCTTCTCAAGACAAAGGATGAAGTATTTGAAAAGTTCAAGGAATATAGATCTGAAGTTTAGACCTTAACCGAAAGAAAGATAAAGACTTTGAGATCCGACAATGGAGGGGAATACACTTCAAAAGAGCTGATTGCATATTGTAAAGAAGCAGGTATTAAGAGGGAGATCATTGTTCCCTACAACCCCAAACAAAATGGAGTTGCAAGAATATAACCATTAAAGAATGCTTAAGGACTAGATTAAGAGGGATCCTTCATCATTTTACCAAAAGATAACTTGCAAAATATACAAAGGTTATGGAGGAGACTTCAAAGGAAGACTTGAATCAAGAAGGAAGTTCTATTGCAAAAGAAGCTCTTTAAGAATTGATGTCCTACAAGGTTTGTTAAATAATAACTCAAGGTATGTCTTAGACTATAAGTTTTGTTATAAAGTTCTCTTCATGTAAAAGGTACAATCATTCTTCTTTTGAAATTTCCTTTATATCATTGACATCATTATTTCTAGGTTTTGAATCATAGAGATTCTTGTTAGGGTGATTAATCATTAGATTGAATCTACCTTGATCAGTGTTGCGAACATCTTGATAACATCTAGATTTTATCTCAAAATCATGATTTTTTGGCCTAGCCGATGTTTGCTGATTTTTAAAAATATTTTTATGGTATCTTAATTTTGCCGATGTTTGCCGATTTTTACCGATATTTTCCCGATTTTTACGATTTTTTGGTATTTTGGACGCTTGCCGATTTTATCCCGATGTCGATGTTCGCAACATTGTCCCTGATTATACTATCTCTTGTTATTTGATCATTCTTGTGAAACCCTAACCTTTAGGGTTCACTGTAAAACCCTAGCCTTTTGGTGCTTAGGGTGTGTTAACAATAATGTTGAAACCCTAGTCCTCTTAGGGTTGTTGATAAAATCTAGAACCTATGATGAAAACTCTATTTTTTGAAGTCTAGGGTTTTGATAATGTCATGGTAAAATCCCTAGTTCTTTAGGGTTTGTTGTTAACTTCTTAGTTATATATTAAAACCATGGATCTTTAGGGTTTGGTGAATTAGGGTTTATGAACAAAACCCTTGTAATAACTATAGTGAGATCTGTTCGTATGGTTGAAGGCCCTGGAGGGTTTAAAATGTGTATTAGTTTTTATCATTTTTTAACAAAATCCAAAAATTTTGAGTTCAATAGTTTGTTTGTGTCTTAGAGTTATTAGGGTAAATTTCCTTTTAATAAGTCTTTTCACTGCTTTGAGTAGTTAAGGTCATGGGTTTAGCTTGAGAAGTCTTTTTTATTCACCATGATATTTTCTATCCAAAGCTAAAGACAAAATGTCAGATTCATCAGTTGTGTTAGAAATTTTCTGTAATAGCTATTTTCTTCAGAAAATCTGGTTTTACAAGCAATCTGAGTAAGTAGCTATTACCTAGAAAATTTGTACAAGGAAATAAGGCATTTACCAGGTAAAAAGACACTGCTCTTTGAATATTGAAGGTCTGCTAAAACAAGAGGTATTACCGTGATGAAAGGTGCCTATTTCTAATTGGAGGATTTATTAAAAGGAGTCAGCAACCCAAGTAAGGCAGCTATTTTCTTCAAAAAATCTGGTTTTACAAGCAAACCCAGTAAGTAGCTATTTCTTGCAAAATTCGTACAAGGAGATAAAAGAGGCATAATCAGGTTAGATCTTTGATGATTGAAAGTACCGAACCATGAAAATCTGAAGAATCATGTCATTTTTGGTTTGTACACAGTGTTTTCAAATAATAGCTACCTTTTACAGAAAATTTGTTTTTTATAAATAACCCAGTAAATAGCTATTTTTTTTGGATTTTGTATAAGGAGGAGAAAACGCTGCTTTCGGGTTCTGTTCTCAAAAGAATGACACTAAATGATGATAAAGTGAATGTAACCTCAATAATGATGATCTTTTTGCCAAGTGTCATTCAGTCAAGCTATCTTCTAGATGTCATTTCAGTTGGTTACTCCTACACTTTTGCAGATAAAAGTCCAGGTGTCTTTTTCAGTGGCCTGATTTGCCCCTCTTTTTCAACAGTCAATTCCTTGTAATCTTTCCAGATATAGGTGGCAGTTGAAAATGGTGTCTCATTACAGATTTTAAGGAGAAAGATCAACATATGTGGCAGTCAAAGCAAAGTTAATCATTTCAAATTCAGGAGATTCGATATCTTCTATTCTAGACGTTTTTGACAGCTTTCAGCAGTTGCACTTTTGGTGGCAGTTTTTCCATCAAATGAGGAGCACCCAACCACCTCAACTCAGCCAATTCGAGCTCCATACTATCATGTTTTGTCTTCATTTCTATTTCAACCTACTTTTTTGTTAACTTTAAGATAAGCTTCACTATGTGTGGAATATTGTAATTAAGTCTTTAAAACAGACTTGCACTTTTTGTGGAAGCTTCAACATAACATCTTCTTGTATATATGCTATGTAAAGCAAGGAAGAAAGGGTTCGTTGGTTGTACTTTGCAGAGCATACTGTGTTATATTTTGAATACATAATATATCAGAAGCACTCTTGAGGACTTATGAATGTTTGGTGTGTGTATTATTTACTTATCTTATGCATTTCCATATCTGAATTCTTCGGTTCTAGACTGTGGTATGAACACTATTTCATGTTTTTGTTAGTCTCATGATATATCTATGCATGATTATCTAATTTTATGAGTCTTGCCTAGCAAGCTTTCTTGATAAGATATGTATGGTAACTTATCCATGAGCATTCCTTGTAATAGAAACTTTTAGATGTACAACGAAATTTTTGTAAGTCTTGAAAAAGCTTTCTTTTGTTGATGCATTACCAATCTGGATCTTGTGTTATTTCTTCATCCAAATAGTGGACTTCTGTCCTATAGACCCACTGTCCTATTGCATATTCTCCTAGCCAATAGATTACAAACTTACCCTTGCTACCACATCAAGCCCTAGTACCCTCATATGTGCGAAAGAGAGTTATCTGTTTGAAACCCTTTCAGCGAATGTAAGCTTCAACCACCTTCCAATAATCCAATCCAAATCATAGAATAGCCCTTGAGCTTAAAATGTGTCTGGTCAGGCACTTGTCACAATCCAAGTGTTGATTCCAGCGCTAACAAGATCCAAGGAAGGAAACCCTAGGTGTATATTCGTCCACATGACTAAAACCCTAGTCTAGTCAAAATCGTTGTATATTTAACTTTGATGTATTGATATTTGTGTCTTTGGGTTTACCCAGTAGGTATGAATATTGAATGCTAGTGCATCATAGATATGTATATGCAAGTTTGCTAATTTAATTGTTGATATTTGTGTTTTAATTGATGAAATCTAGGGCATATAACAAAAACCTAGTAGAGATTGATATTCTAGGATATAATGATGTTGTTTTTCAATGTGATTTAGTTTTGATGATAAAATCGAGGGTTTGCAACAAATCCTAGTAGAGTCTGACATGTAATTCTGAAAGCATATTGTTGAAACTTTAGATGTATAGTACTATGATTTGATTCAATTGTTAATATCTAAGGCTTTGTGTCTCAAAGATGGAGTGTAGGGTTTTAAGATGGAGTGTAGGGTTTTTGACAAAACCCTAGCAAGAAGATTGAAGTAAATATGCAACCCTTGTTGATTATGAACCTAACTAGGTTTAAGTATTTGATGTCTAAAATGTTTTGATGCTTCCATTATAATAACCTATGTTGCCAGGAAATGTGGGTTCGGGGACGGGGACAAAATTTTTTGAAACAAGGTGCGTGGGTTCGTTGGGGTATTTTATATTAATATATATTATAATTTATAAATCATATATAATACTATATTTTATAAATTATAAATGATAATCTATAATATATATGAATTTGACAATTTGTATATTTTTCAATTTTAAACAAAACAACTAAAATTTTAAATAACTAATAAAATTTAAACTTTAAAGATTTTAACATGCACATCATTGAACATTCAACATTCACATATGTCATTGAAATTTAAAAATTTATAGTTTGATAATATCATGATTCATATATGATATCAAGTGCGAATTGGAGTTTACATATTAATAAGAATAGGTATGCCGCCGATGAGTGAGGAATATAGAAGTCGATGAACTTTGAAGTTGATGAAATCGATAAAGAAAATCAAAATGATTCATGAATTTTCATTGTTTCAAAATTAATTCTAAAATTGACTTAGGTTTAGGTTAATTAACTTAATTTTAATATTTATTAATTTTTAATTAAAATTTTTAAATTTCATTCATTTAAAAAAAATGACAAAATTGGTCATGAAGAACTTGAAGAATCAACTTTTCGAGTTCCAAGTACCCAAACCCACGGGTTTGCCGTACCCATTCAGTGAAAAGAACCCAATTTTTTTTTTGAAGAACCTGGTTTGTTTGGGTTCTTTTGAGAAGAATATGTACCTGACGCTGGGCTTGGGTGCAAGAACCCGAGATGGGTTCGAGAACCCCACCCCCGTGCGGGAACCTGTGCAACGTAGATAATGACATAAGTTTGACTTCTTGCTTCTGTATATTTGTATTTGGTTGTATTTGTTGTTAAAGTTTTGCAGGTACATAAGCTTAAAGATGTTGAAAATATTCGTAATCAAAGATCATAATAATGATGAGCATTATGAAAGAAGCTATAAGAATGATGATGATCAAGATGACCTTGTTGACATGAGAAAGAATGAAGTATATCCAATGCTGTTGTTCTCCCTAAGTTGAAAGGGAGCCTGGATAGAAGAAAGGGTATATCTCCCCAGTTGAGAGGGAGGGCATGTTATATAGTCATAATGAATACCTTGAAGTAAGAATGAAACCGAATGAATGAAAGTACTACAGATGAATCTTCGTGATTCACGAAGTTATAAACAAAAGACTTGAGAAGTATTAAGGCTCTGTTTGGTGTTGCTGAAGAAATGAAAGAGGAAAGCTTCTGATAAGATGTATTTGAATAACTTGATGATGATATAAGCAACATCAAAATGATTGAGGACCTCGAAGGTTTGTGTTTACTTATATATATATATATTTGAAGGTTTATTACTGATGGGGGTTGTGATTGTGCAGGATTACTCCATAAAAGGTTGAACGTTTGACGCATGCTTGGATTGGTGGATATATATATATATAATTTAGTTGATAAGGAGAGATGAAGCATCTTATGGCAAGATGCTTGGGAGGACATTTGGCCAGACTATGTCTTGATGTCTAGATCTCGAAGTAGGGAGGGTGGCATTGGTAACGAAAGTTCGACCTTGGATACACACCTAGATTCCTGGGTTGGTGATAGAGCTTAAAAGCCTGATGGTACCTAGAGTGGCTAAAGCTTGTGTTCACCTTAGTCCCACCCGATTAGAGTACCCTAGTCAGGTATCTAATCTGTAGCATTGTGTGTGCTAAAACTCTTCGTAGTTCATATCATATTGAGATCTTCCATGTACCTTTATATGTATGTAATTATGAATACCTCCCTAGTTAAGAGGGAGTGTTGAAGAATGTAACTAATGCCGATCTTCATAATTGTACTTATCAAAAGAAATTTCATTATTAAATAAAATGGCTTATTAAAGCATGGGTTTCATGCTTGGGTCAATGTTTTTTAGGTCAAAGCCTCCATTGATGGTTTCTAGGTTTTGTCTTGAGTCAATAAAGTCATAGTCATTTTTATTAGACCCTTCTTGGGCTTTTGTATTATGTAAAAAGAGTTATTTTTGAGTCAAAAAGGTTATTTGTCACCTCCACACCAAGTCGTTTGATCCGGATTTATGCAAGAATGCAATAGAGTACACATATAACCATAAACATAGAGATGCAGCGAAAATAATGCTTCCTTTTATTAAAATCAAATGGCTGAAATATGCTTGCAGACATAATGAAAATAAACGAGCTAGGGCACTGTTAGCTTATTTCTGAGAAGAGATGTGGCGGCTACAGGCCTCTGAACTGTGTTACAATGAGACATAATGGAAATGAACGAGCGAGGGCACTGGTAGCTTATCTCTAAGAAGAGATGTGACGGCTACAGGCCTCTCCACTGTGTTACAATGAGGCTCGAAGGCCTATTTATTGTTGAGAAACAATTAAAAACCCTAAACATCCAAAAACCTATCCCTAGGAGATGAAGCACCAAAATTGTGGGTCATGTTTGGGTAAATTGGTGTTTCAAATTCCCGGGGACGTAACTTTGGCATCCGATCTCAATTTGACGCGCTCAATACCTCGTTAGAAAGATCTATCTGAGGACTACAAATTTTGAGTGAGTAACATCAGTCTATGGACACATGTTGCTCCCGGTTTTCCGAAAAAACGTCGTTTAGAGCCTTAAAACGGCTCCGGATGTTCAGGACTCGAAAAATTGTTAAAAATAGTAAGTTGTGCTGAAACTTTTAAACTAAAAGAAGTGATGGTGGGGGTTCAAATGGAATATGTGGGTGGCCACCAATATCCACCTGGATCATTAGGGCCCCAAAACGGCTCCGAGAGTGCGGGACCCGAAAACCTGCTAAAAATAGTAAGCTATGCTGAAAGTGAAAACTGAAAGAATTGATGGTGCGGGTCCAAATGGAATAGGTGGGTGGCCACCGATATCCACCTGGATCATTCCTCCCTCCTTAGGAAGCAATGGTCCCCTTTGCGTTAAGTTCCTCCATGAGAGGCAAAATTTTGCTGAACTTGGTATTGGATTTGTCTAGGATGTCGCAGACCTGTTGGCGGACGTGTTGGATGTAGATATGTCGTCGGTGGGCAGTGGTTGAAGGATCTAGGCAAAGTTATCCATCATCGCGTTCCTCTGTTTCTCGAGAGCCTCCTCGAGCAAGATTTTGATAGGATCTCCTGCTCCCTCGTCTTTCTTTCCTTCCACCATGGAGGGGCATTAGGGTTTGCGAGGCTAATCTTGCAACTATTCAACCAGATCGAGCCCAAACTCCTTATACCCTGGCCACATTGGGGACATGCAAAGAAAAACAAAGAAAAAGCAGATCGCTCTGATACCACTGATCCAGATTTATGCAGGAACGCAACAGAATAAACATATAACCATAAACACAGAGATGCAGCGGAAATAATACTTCCTTTTATTAAAATCAAATGGCTGAAATATGCTTATAGACATAATGAAAATAAACGAGCTAGGGCGCTGGTGGTAGCTTATCTCTAAGAAGAGATGTGGCAGCTACAGGCCTCTGAACTATGTCACAATGAGACATAATGGAAATGAACGAGCGAGGGCACTGGTAGCTTATCTATGAGAACAGATGTGACGGCTACAAGCCCCTGAACTATGTTACAATGAGGCTCGAAGGCCTATTTACTGTTGAGAAACAATGGAAAATCCTAAACATCCAAAACCCTAACCCTAGGAGATGAAGCACCAAAACTGTGGGTCCCGTTTGGGTAAATTGGTGTTTCAACTTCCCGAGGACGTAACTTTGGCATCCGATCTTTGTTTGACGTGCTCAATACCTCTTTAGAAAGATCTATCCGAGAACTACAACTTTTGAGTGAACAACATCAGCCTATAGACCCATGTTGCTCCCAGTTCTCCCAAAAAACGTTGTTTAGGGCCTCAAAACGGCTCCAGAAGTTCGAACCCGAAAAATTGCTAAAAATTGTAAGTTGTGCTGAAACTTAAAAACTGAAAGAAGTGATGGTGGGGGTTCAAATGGAATAGGTGGGTGGCCACAAATATCCATCTGGATCATTAGGGCCCCAAAACGGTTCTGAGAGTGCAGAACCCGAAAACCTGCTAAAAATAGTAAGCTGCGCTGAAAGTGAAAACTGAAAGAATTGATGGTGCGGGTCCAAATGGAATAGGTGGGTGGCCCCCGATATCCACTTGGATCATCGTCCTTGCCCCCATGAAGTCAGCCTACGTTAGATCAATTGACCCAGAAGAAAGGCTATATATAGGGAGGCAATTCGACCTATTTGGAGCACACACAAAACAAGATCGATCTTCAAGGAAGAGAAGTATAAAAGAGAGCGAAGTAGCTGGAGAAGGACGAAAGAAACTTGGAAGACAAAAAACGAGTTCTTGGGCTATCTATCTCTGACACATGCGAAGTTTCTAGGTAGTTGCTGGGGTCGAAATTCTAAATCTACTACAAGTCCGAAATTCCGTTGCCGGGGGCCGAAATTTTGGATTGAAGCTACCACTGGGAAACTGTCTCTTGGAGACTTTGATAGGGATTATCTATTGAAGGGAAGAGCTTACTTAGCGATTGGAGGAGGTGTTTGTCTAGGTCTAAAGGGTCTTGGATTGTCTCATCCTTATTTGAATCTACTGGTGGAAGAGTTGGACTGGGTTTTCCCCTTGAAGGGGTTTTGCCTGGCTAAGTACCTACATTTTTTGTCTCTTATTCTTGTGGTCTTCATATACATATACTTTGGTAATTTCTTGATGAAAGATAAACTAATAAAGAAGTAGATGAAGTCGACATAATTCACAAGTAATTATCAAGAAAGAGGAATCAAACCCTAATTCCTATAAGCATTGATTTCTTAACATGTCAATCATCCATACCACAGCTAGATTCATATTAGTATGCTCGAAACATCAAGTAAAAGCACATGATTACAAAATGGTTGATTGATGAACTACCTTCCTTCAAGAGGGAATGCCGAATGGGAGAGAGAAATCTAACCGGAGCAATAAGTGGAGGATCTATGGCATCATGTCATGTGCTAAACAATATGGTTGCTGGTTGGCTAGCTGTCCAAGGAAGAAAAAAGTTTTCTCCTATGGGTTACCCACTTTTTCATGGGTAACATCTGGCTCCAAATTGGGGACATGTCCTCACCGTAGAGCGCATGATCCATGTGCTTGAATGAGGAGTGCATGAGAACTCAAGTTTGTAGTATATATAATCATCAATGTACTTTGAAAGAAGTTATTACCAAAAAAATTCAATTCATCGGCATTGTAAACTTTTGTATTAATGCCTTTTTTGGGTGAAATTTAGTGAGTCAACTCTTGCTCTATGGTGTTATCTTTACAGACACAAAAACTTAGATAAGAAAATACCAATGTTGCGAACATCTTTATCTGGATTAAACCGACGAGGGGAGAAAATCGGAAAAAATCATAAAAATCAGGAAAAAATCGACACATACAAAAATATTCATTTTTTTTCAAATTTTTTAATATCTAAAGCATCCACAACATAAAATAAATGCATTGACACATAAATATGAAAAAAAACTAATATATAAGATGTGTAATATCATGTCTAGTGCTAGATCACACATAAAACTGAATCATGTCCTGAATACCAAGTCCTGAGTCTCAACTCAGCCTCAAAATATCAACAAAAAATATAATAATGTATCTCATATCATGAGTCATAATGTCATATACAAAGGATGCACCAAATAACCTATACTACTGATTTCCTCTGCCCCTCTTGCGAGAAAATGTAACAACTTTCCCTCTAGATGAAGATGCTGGCGGGGCTGGCAATTGACTCTGTTGTGCTCTAGAACCTGAAGAACCAGAACCTGAAGCACCAGGAGCTAAAGGAGGCTGACCACGTCCTCTACCGGTAGCAGGGGTAGGTGGTGTCACCTCCTCCTCATAATCCTCCTGTTGTTGCTCCTCCTCCTCATCCTCCTCCTCCTCCACTACCTCCTGCTCTATCCAATCAGGGGCTGACTCCATGATAGGTCTCTCAGCCTCAACCCTCCATGTAGCAGTGGTGTGAATCGCATCTAAAGAGATGGCCTCCATATCAGGTGTCCTCTCAAGTTGTCTCACCCACAATCTAAGATTGTAGTAGACGTAAACCATGTCATTGAGGCGCTGGGACTCCAACCTGTACAAAGGTCATAAATTAATAAATTATATAATATATATTATAAATGATAAATTAATAATTATAAAAAAAAATTGGAATATTTTAAGTTTTTACCCTGTTGTGCTTTTTGGTGCGTATTATTTAATGAATTCAAGAGGGTTTGAAGAGATATGAAACTGGTGGCAAACCGTGTAATAGCAGGGCACACCAACTCCTCCTTGTTGGTGAATGTTCTCATCAAATGAAGCTTAGATGTATGATTATATATAAATTTTGTAATGCTTTTTGATGATTCAACAATATCTTTGACAAAATGAATCTTTCCTATGCCCTCCAACATCAAATCAATGCAGTGTGCAACACAAGTTGTCCAAAATATGCTTAGATGCCTCTCCATAAGCATCTTGCCAGCAGCAACATAATTTACAATGTTGTCTGTTATGATTTGGACAACATTTTGTGGACCCACATCCAGAATGAACATATGCAATAAATCACATAATAATCATGCATCTTTGACATGTGCAGATGCATCAAAAGATTTCATAAACATTGTCCCCTTGGGATAACTGACCAAGAAGTTAATAAGGGTCCTACCCTTTTGATCAGTCCAACCATCTGACATCACAGTGCATCCTGTGACTTCCCATGATGCCCTTAACTCCTCCAATCTCTTGGTGCAGTCAATTTTTTCATTTTGAAGAATGCGCTCTTTAAAGTCATCATATGAAGGGGCTTTGTATCCTGGGCCAACAACAGTGATAGCATCAATCGCAGCCTGATAAAATGGATTGTTTTTGGCAACACTGAAAGAAATATCACTTCAAAGTTTGCCCAACAACTTGTCAGCTTCTTCCTTCTCCCTTTTTTTAATAAGTGAGGAGATAGATGGCTGTGCACTAGGAGTGGTTCTAGGAACAAAATATGAGGAGACAACTACAGGGTTGGGTGTAGAAGATGCTGATGGTGAAGAACCACTACTACTCAGAGTTGCTTTGCTGAGTTTAGTTGTTTCTATTTCTTCCAATGTTTTGAGGGCTCTTCAGATTATTTCTGGATTGGTATTTGTGCAAGGCCCTACTTCATGTCCAGGAACTTGTGCAAGGTGGTATTTCAATTTGTATACCCCCCCTGTCATGTGTTGACCACATAATTTGCAATTCAAGTTTGATTGGTCAACCGTCAAACCCCTGATCAGATTTGCGAAATTCCCACAAATGATCCAATTTCCTTGGCATGTTTGAAAATTTGGTGAACTCTTGAGTTTTACTGTAATATGAAGTTTGAACTTTGAAATTTGAACCTAGGGCACAAGAAAAATTGCAAGTTAAAAAATAAAATAAAAAAATTACAATTTTACTTACAACATTTTGATTTTTTCACAAAAAAAAACCCCTCAACTCAATGCAAAAATGATGGGAAAAAATACGTATTGAAACCAAACCAAAAATAATGGAAATAAATTAGGAGCATAAGAAGAAATATAAAAAATAAATTTAACAATCAATTTTTTGCATTTTTGACCAAAATAAACCCTCTCCACTCAATAAAACAAAAGACACAACCAAATGCAATAAAAAATGATGAAAAATACATGGGTGATAGAAACCCATGGAAGAACAAGAAAAAAACAGAAAAAATGGTCAAATTTGATGCCCATACCTGGAAAAAACTT
The DNA here is from genome assembly GCA_034641835.2 of Pinus albicaulis. NCBI lineage: Eukaryota > Viridiplantae > Streptophyta > Pinopsida > Pinales > Pinaceae > Pinus > Pinus albicaulis. The sequence goes on from CM076574.1 coordinate 62,225,312, forward strand.
TTTGCTGAAGAAACTTGGTCCAAATTTGAATTTTGTTGGCTTGGGTTGCTGAATTCCTTCACTTTTCTCCTCCCTTGCCCTTATAGATGATTTTTCCTCCTCCTTAGCTCTATTTTTTAACCCCTGTCTGCAAAAATGAGGTAAAAAAATCGAAATTGCTTGTTAAAGGGTCGCTGTTTTATAGGTCAACGATTATTTCTCATCGAATTGTGATTTTTTCGTAAAAATCGCCGAAAAAATCGGCAACTATATTGGTCGCGCGAAAAAATCGCGATGTTTGCTTCACTGGAAAATACACATGCTAATAGGAGAGAGAGAAGAATTTGCTTGATTATTTAGTGATGCAATGTTTAAATATATAGCAGGACCCAGGAGAGCCAGGAGTGAATTATGTAACTCCCAAACAACTATTCTTTTAGTGACTGTATTTACTATCACATCACCTGATTCCATCATGCCACTAAAAAGGGCTCTACCTAAGTCATTATTGTGACTTTTGTACATAACGAAAGTATGGCTACATCTAAGTATGACAATTATATTTAACACCCTCCCATAATGGTCCTATTACATAGTTGCTCGTTCCAAAACAAAAACAAAATTTTTGGAACAAGCAAGATATTTGTAGCCTAGTTCAAAGTGAAGTCTTCATCAATGAATTGAGGTGAACTATATTCAGCAAGGTTGATGAAGAACAAGTCATGTCATCAAGCTTTTGTTTAGAGTTATCAACTAGATGAGAGCATATGTTCATTGGATAGTTAGCTTTTCCACTGTTGATGTAGAACCTAGATTCCATGTCAAAGTTTTGCGTTTGTTTCTCTAAAGAAGCATCATTCTGCTTCATTGCTTCATCTTCACCTTCTCTGGGGGTCTTTTTGTCTTCACGAAAATTAGTAGGATGAACATGTTGCTTAGCCATAAGTATCATGTGTCTACTATTAGTAAAACAACTATTCTTATTGAAGACAACATCTAAATGTGGACTATGCTTCATAATCCAACTAACAGAAAATATATTATTCTGCAAACGACGGACATAGTAGAAATCACTAAACAAGAACCTATTACCTCTCATCTGAACTTGCATACTTCCCTTGCCTTCAACTTTGTATACTCTACACTACTTAAGACCAGTGTTGCGAACATCGCGATCGGGATTAAATCTGTGAGGGGAAAAAAACGGGAAAATCAGGAAAAAATCGGTAAAAACCAAGAAAAAATCGACACATACAAAAACATTTATTTTTTTTTCAATTTTTTTAATATGTAAAGAATCCACAACATAAAATAAATGCATTGACACATAAATATGAAAAGAGAACTAATATATAAAATGTGTAATATCATGTCTAGTGCTACATCACACATAATAGTGAATCATGTCCTGAATATTAAGTCCCGAGTCCCAACTCAACCTTAAAATATCAACAAAAAATATAATAATGTATCTCATATCACAGAGTCATAATGTCATATACAAAGGAATGAACCAAATAACAAATACTACTGATTTCCTCTGCCCCTCTTGCGAGAAAATGTAACAACTTTCCTTCTAGATGAAGAAGTTGGTGGGGCTAGCAGTGGACTCTGTTGTGCTCTAGAAGATGAAGCACCAGAGCTATAGGAGGTAGATCACGTCCTCTGCCGGTGACAGGGGTAGGTGGAGTCACCTCCTCCTCCTTTTCCTGCTGTTGGTGTTGCTCTGATCCAGGTGGATATTGGTGGCCACCCGCCTATTCCACTTGGGCCCCCACCATTGTCTCTTTCAGTTTTTCAGTTTCGGCATAATTTACTATTTTTAGCAGTTTTTCGGGTCCTGAACTTCCGGAGCCGTTTTGAGGCCCTAAACGATGTTTTTTGGGCATCGCGCCGGAAGCAAATATCATTACGTTTCGGAATGATATTTGTGGCGAAAGTTGTATTCCTCGGATAGAGCTTTTTAATGATGTATCATGTGCGTCAAACGAAGATAGTAAGCCAAAGTTACGTCCCTGGGAAGTTGAAACACCAATTTACCCAAACGGGGCCCATAGTTTTGGCGCTTCATCTCCTAGGGTTAGGTTTTTGGATGTTTAGGATTCTCCATTGTTTCTCAATAATAAATAGGCCCTCGAGCCTCATTGTAACTCAGTTCAGAGGCCTGTAGCCGCCACATCTCTTCTCATAGATAGCTACCAGCGCCCTAGCTAGTTTTATTTCCATTCTGTCTGTAAGCAAATTTCAGTTCTTTGATATTAATGAAATGAAATGTTATTTCCGCTGCATCTCTGTATTTATGTTTATATGTTTATTCTGTTGCGTTCCTGCATAAATCCGGATCAGTGGTATCAGAGGGGTCTGCTTTTTCTCGATCCTTCTTTGCATGTCCCCAACGAGGTCGGGGTATAAGGAGCTAGGGCTTGATCTGGTGGAACCTTTGCAAGATCAGCCTCGCAAACCTTGACGGACGCCCATGGGGGATGAAAAGAAAGATGAGGGAGCAGGAGATCCTATCAAAATATTGCTCGAGGAGGCCCTCGAAAAACAAAGGCACGCGATGATGGATAACTTTGCTCAGATCCTTCAACGGCTACCCACCGGCAGCGCATCTGCATCCAGCAGCCACTCTGGAGGCGCGACTCCTTTTAAGGTACAAGTAAATTTTGACATTCCCATATTTGAGGGTCAAATAGACGCGGATGCCGTAGATAGATGGTTGAATTTGTTAGAAGGATATTTCTCGGTTCATGACTTTTCAGACCGGGAGAAGATTATTTTTGCACTACTCAAAGCTACCCCCCATGTTAAGGACTGGTGGGAAACCTACTGTGAGAACAAGGACCAGACAGAACCCTCTCTGTTCTCGGCTGTACCAACTTGGAATTCTTTCAGAGACGCCGTCAAGGAACAGTACTATCCCGTGGGGAGCTATGAGGACAAGTACATACAATGGACCACGCTGCGACAACAAAGGGATCAAGATGTGCATGAGCTGACGAATCTGTTCCATACCCTGCGCACAAATTTGGGTATCAAAGATTCAGAGAAACATCTGGTGCTAAAGTATCGCAGCTGCCTTTACAAATACATTCAGGAGGAAATGGAGTTCCTTGACATCTCCTCGCTTGGTACGGCATATCGGTATGCTGCCAAGATTGAGCAGAAATTCAAGCAGAAGAAGCGAGACTTTGGATCTGCGAATCAAAAGCAAGGGAAAGGTGCTTCCAAACCGCAGAACAAAGGACCGAGCCAAGGCATGGCGGCTAAAGACAACTCATCGAAGCCACAAGAAAAGAACAGCACCGCAAAGCCAAAGAAGGAAACGGGAAAGTGGTGTGAGTTCCATAAGAGCTCCACTCACAACACAAGTGAGTGTCGGGCCAAGCAGTCGCTAGTGGCCGAGATGAGGGCTTCTGAGTCAGATGCATGCTCCGACTCCGAATCAGAACCTGAAAAGGGGAATGAAAAAGGGAAACAGATTATTGATGCGGAGCTCAACGCCACTGTTGCCACTACAAAGGTCCAGAAGGAGGAACCGGAAGATCCAGAGGAGGAGGAACGTCTCTTCCACTCCCAGATGTGGGTAAAGGGCTCCCCTGTACAGTTCATTGTCGACAATGGGAGCCAAAAGAATCTCATTTCAGCAGACGCCGTGAAGCGGTTGGGCTTGCCGACCACAGCTCACCCACATCCATACACCATCGGGTGGCTTCACCAAGGACGAGATCTCCGCGTCAGCCAGCAGTGTCGCCTTCCCTATAGCATCAAACCCTTCACGGATGAGGTATTATGTGATGTTGCTCCTATTGATGTTTCTGATGTATTATTAGGACAACCATACTTGTGGAAGCGTCATGCTGTGTATGAGTCTCGACCTCGTGCTGTCATTGTTACTTTGGGAAATAAGTTGTACAGGATACCAGAGGTACCACCTCCTGCGGCTATCTCTTTGGTTAGTGCAAAACAATGCAGCAAGCTCATTTCCCAAACTAGGAAATTTTTTTTCCTGATGATCCGCCCCCAGGGCAAGAAGAAGACTGTGGCCACGACCTCCAGACAGGGCTCCTCTGCACAACAACAACAAATGGATAAGGTTGTGGAGGAGTACGGGGACATATTCACCTCACCCACAGGGGTTCCTCTGCACTGTCAGGTCAAGCACCCGATTGATCTGACCCCCGGTGCGCCGCTACCTAATGGACCGATCTATCGGCGCTCTGTTCTGGAGAATGATGAAATCAAGAGACAGATTCAGGAGCTGTTGCAGAAAGGTCACATCAGACCAAGTTCATCGCCATGTGGGAGCCCGATCGTGTTGGTACAGAAGAAGGATGGGACGTGGAGACTCTGTATTGACTATCGGGCGCTGAACAAGATCACTGTCCGGAATAGGTACCCAATCCCATGGATTGATGACCTTCTGGACCAACTCCAAGGTGCAAAATATTTCAGTAAGATCGACCTGAAGTCTGGGTATCACCAGTTACCAATTGAACCCTCTGATGTGTGGAAGACTGCCTTCAAAGCTAAGGAAGGCCTTTTTGAATGGCTGGTCATGCCTTTCGGGTTGACGAATGCTCCCACAACCTTCATGAGGATGATGGACGACATCTTACGGCCATTCACCAACTCATTCGTAGTGGTGTACTTGGATGACATTCTGATCTTCAGCAAGACTTGGGAAGAGCACCTTCATCACATCCGACAAGTCCTCCAAACACTGCGGCAACACAAGTTGTGTGCCAATTTGGAGAAGTGCACGTTTGGCATGACCCGGGTTCAATATCTGGGATACATTATTGATGAAAGGGAGGTGCATGTGGATCCAGCCAAGATCCAAGTCATTCGGGATTGGCCAGCCCCGACTACTATAACAGAGCTTCGCAGCTTTCTGGGTCTTGCTAATTTCTACCGTAGATTCGTGTTGGGATTCTCTCATATCACTTGGCCCTTGAGTCTAGTCACCAAAGGAGGAGCGAGAGCAAAATTCTTTTGGTCGGAACCTCAACAGAAGGCGTTCAAAGAATTGAAAAATCGCCTCTGTTCTGCCCCAGTGCTCACCTTACCAGACTTGCAGCAGCCATTTGAGATCGAGACGGATGCCTCTGACTATGCTATTGGGGCAGTTCTTACTCAACAGGGACATCCAGTGGCATATCACAGTGAGACATTGTCTGAGACAGTTCGCAAGTATCCCACCTATGACAGAGAAATGTATTCCATTGTGCAAGCCTGTCGACAATGGAAGCATTACATTTTGGGGAAGGAAACAATCATCCACACAGACCACCGGCCCCTGCAGTTCATACGGACACAAGGGAAGTTGCAGAATGATCGCCATCAGAAGTGGTCCACATATCTGCAACAGTTTCATTTGAACATCAAGTACAAGAAGGGTAGCACCAATAATGTTGCGGACTGCCTCAGCCGACCACCGATCGTGGCGCTCACCACCGTGCTCAACTCTTGTGGGCACGAGACTTCTGATTGGCCGCTTCTCTATGAGAGTGACCCAGAAGTCGGCCACACTTACAAGGCACTCTTGGGGGGCACGCAAGTTCCAAATTTTCACCTCCAAGATGCACTTTTATGTCACCTGGGACACCTTTGTGTTCCTTCAAGCGAGCGTGCCAAGATGATATGGGAAGCACACTACAGTCGAGTTGCTGGGAATTTCAGGGTCGAGAAAATAGTAGCAATACTACAGAATTATTTCTATTGGCCGAACCTTCGAAAGGATATCGAGAAGCACATCAGATCCTGCACTGCTTGTGCCATTGCCAAACCGACCATCAAGAAGCAAGGCCTATATACTCCACTACCTACCCCTAGTCGACCTTGGGAATCCATCTCCATGGATTACATGTCGGGACTGCCTTCTACTAAGAATGGAAATGACTGTGTTTTCGTGGTCGTTGACAGATTCTCGAAGATGGCCATCATGGCGGCCTGTAAGAAGAATATCACAGCAGAAGCCACTGCTAAACTCTTCTTTGAACGAGTGTGGGTGCACTTTGGGATCCCACAGTCTATCATATCGGATCGAGATAGCAGGTTCCTCAGCACATTTTGGTCCAGCCTCTGGTCAATGTTGGACACAAAGCTCACCAAGTCCACAGCTTTCCATCCCCAAACAGATGGCCAGATAGAGGTCGTCAATAGAATGATTGTACACATTCTGCGCATGTACAATTCAAAGCATCCACGCACATGGGACGAGAGCCTCCCCTATGTACAACATAGTTATAACAGGGCTCTCCACAGTTCAATTGGCAATAGCCCCTTTCAGGTGGGCTTGGGATTCCAGCCACTATGTCCCATTGACGTAGCCATGCCATTTGCAGCTGCTCAGGCCGATTCAGCGCACGTCCAATCTGAAGTTGACAAAGCAAGTAGCTTCATCGAGCGCATTCAACACATCCGCCAACAGGTTCATGATATATTGGACAGAGCCAATGCGAAGTACAAGCGGCGCCATGATCAACACCGGGTGCCACACCACTTCCAGGTGGGCGACAAAGTATGGCTACATTTGCAGAAGGAGCGCCTCACTGGACCTCACCGCAAGCTTTGCCCACTCCGATACGGGCCGTACACCATCACCAAGGCTGTAGGTAACAATGTCTTCGAGCTTAGTATTCCACCATTCCTTGGTCTGCACCCAGTCTTCAATGTGGATCGCCTTCGTCCTTACTTTCCACCTCTGCTGGACACCTCGGACATTGCAGAACAACTCACACCAACAGAGTTAAACCCAGACTGCATGGAACAGGCCACCACAGATTGTATCATGGACATGCAAATCAAGAACACTCGTCAACAGCAGATCCAACTGTATCGGGTTGTCAAAGCTGGCCAACTCCTGCACCAAGGAAAGTGGTTCAACAGGGACCAAGTTCAGCAGAAATTTCCTCATCTCATGGAGGAACTTAACGCAATGGGGACCATTGCTTCCTAAGGGGGGAGGAATGATCTAGGTCGATATTGGTGGCCACCCGCCTATTCCACTTGGGCCCCCACCATTGTCTCTTTCAGTTTTTCAGTTTCGGCATAATTTACTATTTTTAGCAGTTTTTCGGGTCCTGAACTTCCGGAGCCGTTCCTGCATAAATGCGGATCATGCTCCCCCCCCTCTACTACCTCTTGCTCCAACCAATCAGGGGGCAACTCCATGATAGGCCTTTCGGCCTCAACCCTCCATGTAGTAGTGGTGTCAATCTCATCCAATGAGATGGCCTCCACATCAAGTGCCCTCTCAAGTTGCCTTACCCACAATCTAAGATTGTAGTAGATGTAGACCATGTCATTAAGTTGTTGGGACTCCAACCTATACAAGGGTCATAAAATAATAAATTAATAATTATAAAAAAAAATTATTTAATGAATTAAAAAAATCAATTGGAATATTTTAACCTGTTGCGCTTTTTGGTGTGTATTTTTTCAAATACACTCTAGTTGCGCTCACATCCAGGGGAGCTACATGTTTGGCCGAGTATTCGAATGGCAAGCCTTTGGAGATTGGGTATTCTGCCACCATAGCTGCTCCACCATGCATCTACAACAAATAAGATAAAGTTATAAACATAAGAAAAATAATGAAAATTTGAAAATCGAAAGTTGAAGCAAAGTATAAAGTTATGAACTTGAAGAGACAATGAATTTTGAAACAAACGAAATCTTACCTGGCATTTTAGTATTCCTATCTTAGATAGCCATGTCAAAGCTAAATGTGCCACCTGCTTTTCTGTATATCTCTATTTCTTTGGAGATTTCTGCACGTTCTGTTGGAGATGGCACCATCTTCTGAACACAAGTGAAGAATCCATCTATGACATTAGCATCAAATAAGAAACCACTGGAGTAAGAAAATGCGGGGTTCAGGGAGATTCCTGCAACATGAATGGAACGATGGAGTGTGTTGTTCCATCGCTCATCAATCACTTCCCATACAATAAGTTGTTTATGAAACCCCTCATCCCCCGTATCTTCATAGTAGCTCCGAATGGCTTCTTTGGCCCTATCCATGGCCTCATACAAATAACCCATTGCGGGCTTCTCTCCATCAACTAATTGAAGAACTTTTACCAAAGGTTCAGTAATGCTGCACACCTCTTGTACTCTTGCCCAAAAGCTTTCCTGGTGTGAAAATAACTTGCATATGGCCTCTCCCTCTAGTTTGCGGCTATATGTCGAAGCACACCACTCCTCTGAAAGAAACATTCTTTTCACATCCCACATAGAATTCAGGAGGGATTAAAGAGATATGAAACTGGTGGCAAATGAAACTGGTGGCAAACCGTGTAATGGCAGGGCACACCAACTTTTTGTTGTTGGTAAATGTTCTCATCAAATAAAGTTCAAATGCATGATTATATATAAATTTTGTAATGTTTTTGATCATGCAACAATATCCTTGACAAAATGAATTTTTCCTATGCCCTCCAACATCAAATCTATGTATTGTGTAGCATAAGGTGTCCAAAATATGTTAGGATACTTCTCCATAAGCATTTTGCCAGCAGCAACATATTTTGCAGCATTGTTTGTTATGACTTGGACAACATGTTGTGGACCCACCTCCAGAATGAACACATCCGATAAATCACATAATAATCGTGCATCTTTGATATGTGCAGATGCGTCAACAGATTTCATAAACATTTTCCCCTGGGGACAACTGACCAAGAAGTTAATATGGGTTCTACTCTTTGATCGGTCCAACCATCTGACATCACAGTGCATCCTGTGTGTATCCATGATGCCCTTAACTCCTCTAATCTCTTAATGCAGTCAACCTTTTCATTTTTAAGAATGTGCCCTCTATAGTCATCATATGAACGGGGCTTTGTACCCTGGACCAACAACAACAATAGCATCAACCGTGGCCGGGTAAAAGGGATTGTTCCTGGCAACACTGAAAGGAATATCACTCCAAAGAAAAAACTTGCCCAACAACTTGTCAACTTCTTCTTTTTCCCTTTTTTAAATTATTGAGGAGATAGATGGTTGTGCACTAGGTGTGGTTCTAGCAACAAAATATGATGAAGCAACTACGGGGTTGGGTGTAGAAGATCTTGATGGTGAAGAACCAGTACCACTCTCATGGTCACCTCCCAATCCTGACACTCCACCCCTTGCTATTTTACTCCTCAGAGCTGCCTAGGTAAGTTTAGTTGTCTTTATTCCTTCCAATGATTTGAGGGCTCTCCGGATGATTTCTGGATTTGTATTTATGCAAGGCCCTACCTCATGTCCAGGAAGTTGTGCAAGGTGGTACTTCAATTTGTATACCCCCCTGTCAAATGGTGCCCACATAACTTGCAACTCAAATTTGATCTATCAAACCCTCTATTAAGTTCATCAAATTCTCACATGGGGTCCAATTTCGTTGGCATGTTTGTAAATTTGTTGAACTCTTGTGTTTTAATGTAAGATGAAGTTTGAACTTTGAAATTTGAACCTGGGGCACAAGAAGAATTGCAAGTTAAAAAAAATAAAATTGAACTTTACAGTTTTACATACAACATTTTGAATTTTTGATAAAAAAGACCCCTCAACTCAATGCAACAATAATGGAAAAAATACACATCCAAACACAAGAAAAAATGATGGAAAGAAACAAGAGGTACAAGAAGAAATGAAACAAATAAGTCTAACAATCAAATTTTTGCATTTTGAACAAAATAAACCCTCTCCACTAAATGCAACAAAAAAAAACGCAATCAAATCCAACTGAAAATCATGGAAAATACATGGGTGATAGAAACCCAAGGAAAAACAAGAAAAAAACAAAAAACAAATGGCCAAATTTGATGCCCATACTTGGAAACCTCGCTTTGCTGAAGAAACTTGGTCCAAACTTGAATTTCTTTGGCTTGGGATGCTAAATTCCTTCACTTTTCTCCTCTCTTGCCCTTGTAGATGACTTCGCCTCCTCCTTAGCACTTTCTCTTGCCCTTTGTTTGAAAAAATGACAGAAAACAAATCGAAATTCACATATAAAAGTCGTCGTTTTCTGCACCCATGATATTTTTGGGCTGGATCACAATTTTTTCGAAATAAAAAAATCGCTGAAAAAATCGGCAATGTTATTGGCCCAACGAAAAAATCACGATGTTCACTTCACTGCTTAAGACAATAAAAATTAGAAATGGATGTGCTTAGTATACCAATCTTTCTGATTAGTAAAATAGATTATTCTGCAAACCACCTTTGATTCTCCATTCACACTGCTGCTACTGAAGTATTTCTTCCACCAATCCCTGTATGGAATTTTATTGATCGATTTCTTGAATGTTATATCAACGTCATCAGAGGTTATATTCAAGGTCTCAACAAAATTTTCATATGAAGTGGTAGGATTGTCAATGTAAGTATCATCATATCCCCTCCTTCAACTTTTCTATCAGTTGCTTTTAGCTGAAATGTTATATCTTTGGTTTTCAAGAATTTATCTTGAAGATAATGGTATCCCGTCAATATTTGTTGAAAAAATAGATTTTCGCACTATATTTATCTAGCATTTCAGGTAACTTTTTCAAATGCCTGCAAATTCTGAAAGCATCATTGGCATCTTGCACTTAGGCAGCACTCTTATCAGTGAGTGAGCCTGATCAACATCACATCCTTGTTGAGAAATCCAAAGTATGGCAGTTAAATGATTTCTCTTATAATGACATTATCTTGTGATGTTTTCATTATTATATTTTGTTCTTTAAATAGAAGACGACACAAGATGTAGCCATGCATCTAGGGAAAAACCCCACTCTATGGGAAAACCCGGTCAAGATTCTTCCTTCAGTAGATTCAACACAAGATGAGACGACCAAGACCCTTACAACTTAGACTCAAGACTACCTCCATCCATCAAGTCAACCTTGTCATGTCATTCTCTGAAAGGTATCACTATAATTTTATCTCCGAAAATATTACTGTAATTTTATCTGAACTTGTGCACTGTGATAGGCACCACTATGATAGGATTGACAATTATCTGAGATCTCTATGTGTTTCTGCACTTGTCTTTCGAGTTCACCTCTGCAATTCATCCGAGTTCCTGCAGGAGTTTGATGCGAGGGCCTTATGTTTATATATATAGTTGTTTTCCTTTGAAATGAGTCGACATATGTTCATGAACAACTGTGTCTCCTATTTAAGGTAAGGTCGACATGAGTTCATTTATGGAAGCCGACATGATGATGATTCTTTTGAGGCAGACATCAAGGAGACTTTGATGGAGGAGTTTTAAACATAGTATTAAAAACTGGAACCGGTGACCAGACCGGTGGACCTAATGAACCGGTAACTGGACCGGAACATGTCTAACCGGTACTGGTAAGGTCTAAACGAACCGGTTTTTAAGAAAATACATTAAATAATTATTTTTAATTAAAAAAACTATTTTTAAGATTTGCAACCATGATTCCAAGCCAATAGAGACAAAATATGCAAATTTTGCTCATTTATATACCATGCAAAGGTGAATATATCAAAATGGCATCGAGCCAATAAGAGCCAATATCTGCCATTGAAAACTGCAAGGAATTTAATTGTTGAAGTTTTGCCATTACTTTCAACAAAATTCTGCAACAACAACTTCCAGGTGGATTTGGCTTTTTGAACACAATCTTGTCGACTGGTGCCGTGATTAATAACAATGATCTTATTGTGCTGTGATCATCAACACAATATTTAATGGCAATGATTACTCACGAGTCACACCAGCTCTGTTAGTACATCTAAATCCTGCAAGAGCTCCCAATCCTTACTTTGTTCTATGGATCTCTGAATTGTTCTCATGTTATGTAATCGACAGAAAAAATTAGAGTATGTTAGTTCAGCTCTGACATCTGTATTTCAAGGATTCTTTTAGATGCCATCAACTAAACTTAAGAAAATATTGGCAGTGCTTGGATTTGACATTTGGAATTTGAATTTTATGCAAACCCTTCATTCCACAGATGGCTATTAGCTAGAAAATCCATGACCTTCTATGTTTTCTCCTTCAAAATTCGACACATTTGAACACTTGCAGACATCCCTATGCAAGATAGGTGCTGACCGGCTGGTTAAGGACAGAACCGACCAGTGAGCACCGGTTAACCGAACTTTTCAGGCGAGAGGGAGGGGTTGACCGGGTTTTTCAACCAGTTTGGACTGGCCAAGGGTTTGACCGGCCGGTTTGACCAGTTTCCGGTTTGAGCCGGCCGATTTTTAATACTATGGTTTTAACATGACAATATAGATTATGACTCAAACAAACAATCCGAAAGCCTTCAATGGAGGCTTGACCTATGACAATTGCACCAAGCATGAAACCCATGCATGCTTTAACAAGTCAATTAAAATAATAATAGATTCTTTTTGCTTTCTTTTGACAAAAATATTACATTTTGACTCAAGTACAATTTATGAAGACCGAACGTAGTTATATTCTCCAACACTCTCTCTTAACTAGGGAGGTATTAATATTTACATATAATCAAAGAGGTACATAGAAGATCTTAAAACACATCATCTGCAAAGAAGTTTAGGCACGCAATGCCATGGACTAGATTCCTCACCAGGGCAATGTATTCAAAGACTCTTAACAATTTAGGCACTGTAATGCCACAGACTAGATTCTTGACTAGGGCAATCTATCCGAGTGGAACTAAGATGGACTCAAGCTTTCAGCTTCTCTTGGTACCATCAGGCTTACTTATTAACCATCAACCCAAGGATCCAAGTGCGTGTCAGAGCTCAATGACCAATGCCACCTTTACTACTTTGGGAACTAGACATCAACACAAAGTGTCGGCCAGATGTCCTCCCAGGCAATGCTTCACTCACAAAGCCTCAACAACAAATCTCTCCCGATCAAACTAATCGGTAACCAACATGCTATCAAAACTTCGAGAGATTTGCCTGCACAAACGCAACACCAATCAATAGTACACTTTCAACTGTACATAATCAAATACAAACCTTCTGGGTCTTCCAGACAACTAGATGTTGCTTCTCAACTTATCACAGTAGGACTATCTAAATCACATGGCACGAGGACACGAGACACGGAAGAGACATAAATACGAGTATTTGACACGAGACACAACGACCCCGGAAACAGGACATGAGGGGCACACTTTATATATATATTAAAAAAACACTGAAATATATTGCCAGATCCATATAAATATGAATGATGATGATATCTATTTAGTATTTAGTATACACTATTTACTATTTAGTAATTTACTACATTGATGATGTTCACAGTTCAATGTTCATTGTTCATGTTATAACTTCTATTATTAACTTCAAACAGGTTCGATCATGTTCAAACTTCACAGAAGGTAGTTCATAAATTATAAATTTATGTGTTCAAACTTCACTGTTGACCAGAGTGTTAATCGAGCTTTCCCTCCCTTTGGACCTCAAAGGTGTAGTGAGCAGTGAGAACATGACAGGGAGGTGGGATTTTTATTTCAAGACATGATCTATATGTGGTTACTGGTTATAAATTGTGGTCATTGGTGTATAATAAAGTTAAGTTCCATAGGCTGTGACACAACTTACAGGAAATTTAAGTGCTCCAAACTCTCAACAAAGCACGCGAATGCTCGTCTCCTGCATCTCTAGGTCCAGGTCGATGTGAAGTTGTGGATTGTGTTGTCAATGTGAAGTTGTGACCATTTCGCTCGAATGTGATGGAATTCCTCACACTGCACAACAAATTTGATTTCAGTAGTGAGCAAACTCGACTTCGGGGACGAACAATGACAATAATAAACCCAAAAATAAATCATGTTGCAGGTTTTAAATGCCACTTTTCATGGGACACGTGTCTTCATTGGAGGACAGGAAGAAAAACGTTTTCGACAGGTTTTAGGGCATGTTTCGTGTCCGACACGTAAAATACAGGACACGAGACCCTGAAGGGCGTGTCCTGTGACTTAGAGGACTATCAATCGAATCTTTGACATAAGATTCCTCAATCATATATTTTCCTTTCCTACTCCACATGCATCGACATATCCTTTACAATGTATTCTGCAATCAAAACTATGTTATGCCCTCCCCCTCAACCAGGGATATTTCTTCTATCCAGGCTCCCTCTTAATCTAGGGAGATCAACTTCTTCTTATGACATTGATGAATCTTTCATCCTTCTCATCATACTTATCATATCAACTTCTCTTACGAACATGTTCACCATCTTGAAGATAATGTACCTGCACAACTTAAATAACAAGTACAACTAGATCTATAGAAGCATGAAGTTAGCCATAAAAAAGACTTATAATAACGAAAGCATTAGACTTTACAAACATAATCAACAAGAGACTATAATTCAATACTTCAACTTCTTGCCCAGGATTTGTTACAAACCCTAAATCACATCAATAGCTCAAACAGAATATCAAACTCATTATGACAAGTCCTTTCAAATATCAAACCCTAGAAACAAATCAGATTAATGCATCTAACAATTTTCAGAACTCATATGTTAGAATTCCCACTAGGATTTCATGTAAACCCTAGATTTCATACACGAGTTACAACAATTAAAACCAATCACAACTTAATCAACAACATGAATAACTTCTACTAAGGTTTGATGTAAATCCTAGATTTTTCATCTACAAATTCTCAGCAATCACTATAAGGAAAATCCTGATGAATCGCCCTAAACAAGAATCTTTATGATTCACGACAACTAGACATAACGATGTTAGTAATGTAATGCAAATTTCAAAATAATATGAGCATACTTTTTAAGAGAATTTTATAAGGTGGATAGTCTAAGACATACCTGGAGATGTGCAAACGTTGTAAAGATTCCTTGAAGTGTTCTCCTTGTATTCAACCATGATCTTTTATGCCTGTAATACATACTTTCAAGCAAAACATGTGATACCAAGACATGATTTAATTTCTCAAGTTAGATCTTCTATGTAACCATGGAGGATGTAATCCTATGATATTGAACATCATGCTATTCCTTCTTCCAATCAATATTAGGACTTTTGCTTGAAATTCTAGATTACTTATAAACCCTAGAAGATCAGGACTGTTTACCTTGGACTAGCTCTGACCTATAAAAAAATATATATATATATTGAAAATCTAAAGCTTATGATTATACTTACCTTGTGTATCCATTCCTCTGATTTTTGATAGCTCATTAGACTTGTTGCAAGTGCATCTTATCCCAGCAATGTAGATATGACTTGGTCCTTTATTACGAACTCATCTCTCTGAAATAGTTCACTGTGGTATACTGAAATCCTGTCACTGTGATATCCGAATTGCCTTCTGAGATTTTGAATCGAACTTACACCTGTAATCCGCACTTGCTTCTTTCACGAGTTCTTCATTCTGAAACTGATCGAACTTTTGTACAATAATTGATGCGAAGTCTTTTAATAATATCATGTTTCGGTCCTTGATGTCGTGGTAGCATAGAGTCAACAATGTAGTTTGGTTATATATCAGTTCTGAGGCAGCCTTCTAATTTGTCATTATGCTTTGTTCTATAGTAGCCATCTTATGTGACATCATGGTTCAAACTTTAGTTCTCTTAATGTAATACATGTACACTTCAGTCCTTTAGTCCTTGTATTAGATATATATAGGCTTTGTTTTTCTGTGATACCTTGATGTGATTCGCTCCTTCCTTTGTTGTCTATAAAACGAACCTTTCTGAGATATGTAACCGAATTCTTCTCAAACATAAATCTCTGCCCGCCCTTCTGTAGTCCACCGAAACTTTGTCACTTAGATTCATCGAAATGCTCTCTGAAATTAATCCGAACTTGTCTTCTGAAGTTACACTGAACTTGTATCACTGAAATTCCACTGAACATGATCACCCATTCTCTGAAATGATCGATCTGTCTCATTATGCTACTCATCCCTTCAATATACCTTTGAATCCTAGTTTTATTAGTCCAGAAAATGCAAACAAAACCTTGCACTGAGAGTACTTCAAAGATATATAAGTGATTTTCAAACTGCCTTTGATCATGACCTTACCTCTGATACCATGTTGAGAAATCCAAAGTGTGGCAGTTAAATGATTTCTCTTATTATGACATTATCTTGTGATGTTTTCATTATTCTTATTCGTTCTTTCATTTTATCTTTTCTTATCATAAAGACTATTTCCAAGTGACAAATAGAATAGGACACAAGATGTAGGCACACAGCCAGGGCAAAACCCCACTCTAGGGGAAAACCTGGTCAAAATTCTCCCTTCAGTCGATTCAACACAAGATGAAACAACCGAGACCCTTACAACTTAGACCTAAGACTACTTCCATCCATCAAGTCAACCTTGTCATGCCATTCTTCAGTTCTATCATTCTTTGCTTCTGTAGCAGTCATCCTTCTTCACACTTCGGTCCTTGCAATGCCACCGAACTTGTATCTTGAGATAGCACTGATCACCAAACCATCTTTACTGTGATAACACCGAAATCTCATCACTGTGCTTGCACCAAGGTTTCATCTCTGTGTTTGCACTAGCACCAAAACCATTCACTTGTGGTAGCACCGAGATCATTTGCTGTGGTAGCAGTGAGCACCGAGATATCTCCACTGAAATAGCACCGAACCATTCACTGTGACATATCACTGAAATTTTGTTCACTGTAATCCGCATTTTATCTCAGAAAAGTATCACTGTAATTTTATCTCCGAAAATATCCCTGAAGTTTTATCTGAACTTGTGCACTGTGATAGGCACCACTGTAATAGCACCGAGACTTATCTGAGATCTGTATGTGTTTCTGCACTTGTCTTCTGAGTTCACCTCTGCAATTCATCCTAGTTCCTTTAGTAGTTTGATATAAGGACCTTATGTTTATATATATAGTTGTTGTCCTTTGAAATGAGCCGACATATGTTCATGAACAGTTGTGTCTGTTGAGAATTTAGAGGGCTGGTGATTAATTCAAATTCTCTTCTTGATAATTACTTGTGAGCTTACTTGAGTTACTTATGTCTTCTCTTCTTTAGCTTATTTGTTCTTTCATCATGTCAGTTATCAAAATACACGAGACACAAAATTAGGCTCCTAGAGCCAGGGAAAAACCTCTTCCTCTTGGAGAGGAAAACCTGTAAGGAATTCTTCTTATAAATCTTCAAATGGCAAGTACCATGACCAAGACACAGACCCTTGACCTGTTAATGCCTCCAAGACCTTGACACTTCCTCTAAGTCTTCCTCCGACATTGATCATTTTATTCTTCACCAATGTATACTGATCTCCAATAGCTTTCAGTCTCCAAGTTTATCTTGAGATCCTCCTTCTTGTCCTTTGCATGCACATCAGCTTTCCAGAATGTAGACCTTCTTTCTTACATCTATGATCTGCACTTGATCACTTCTTAAATCCGCATTTTATTCCTGTTGACTTCCGCACTTCATTGCTGTTGGAGTTCGCACTTTTCACTATTGACACTTCAGACTAAATCCACATCCCTTTCACACTGTCATCTCCAATAAACCTGCACTGTTGACCATTGTGATCAGTATAGAATCCAGATTATCTTCATGACCTTAATGCTGTTCCACTTCAGGGAAATCCGCACTTTATTTACTGCATTTCTATACAGAGTAATCTGCACCTCAGATCTGCACTTCAGTCAAAGGTGAATACACATTTGGTTAGACCTTTTTACACTTGTAATCAGCTCATAAGATGTCTGCACTAAAACCCTGTACATGTCCTTCAAAATCCACACTTTCTGTTCTGTTATTACTCAGAGAGAATCCACACTATTTTTTCTGTCCAAATGAGCCGCAGCTCTAGGTCTATTGATAGTAGACTTACCTCTGTTTTAGGCCGACCATACATTCCCAATTTAGGCCGACTTTAATCACAGATTATGGGCCGACTTGTCCAGCTGTTGGAGGCCGACCTTAGGGGCAGAATTAAGCTGATCTTTCAACATAGATAGTGGGCAGCCTTGAGGGCCATTATGGGCCATTCTTTCTCAAGGTCTTGGAGGACATTCTTCATACTAGACACTTCATTATCATGACTCTTAATTACACTTATAAATATAAGACAAACCCTAATAGACATCAAGAAGAAGTCTGTTGACTTATAATAAAATCTTGCTCATGAAACCCATGAAGCAAGTAAAACAAAAATACATTTTATTATTTTTGACTTCTTCATTACATAAGTACATAATTACATAGTCAACAAGAAGACCGACATAGTTACACTTTTCGACACTCCCTCTTAACTAGGGAGGTATTCCTACAGGTACATGGTCATTGTCAAACTGAAGAGTCTCATAAGAAGAATCGGATTGGTAATCACATCTGTATAGCATCATATCAACCAACATTGTCCTAGTGCAAGGCCTTGACTAACAGCCCCATCTGTCAACGAGACAATGGGCTACAATGCTGGTGAGACACATGACTAATAGACACCATAGTCATTATCTCTCCAAGTTGTTGAGAATTTGGAGGGCTAATGATTAATACAAAATTTTCTTCTTGATAATTACTTGTGAGGTTACTTGTGTCTTCTCTTCTTTAGCTTAGTTAATCTTTCATCAAGTCAATTATCAAAGCACACAAGACACACAAATTAGGCTCCTAGAGCCAGGGCAAAACCTCTCCCTCTTTGAGAGGAAAACCCGCAAATAATTCTTCTTATAGATCTTCAAATGACAAGTACCACGACCAAGACTCAGACCCCTGACCTAGATATGCTTCCAAGACCTTGTCACATCTTTTTCAAACTTGATTCTTCTCGTCTACACCAATCTCCACTGTTCTGCACTGGGACTAGAGAACTCGGTCTCCAAATTACACTTCTTGATGCTCAGTCAAATGTAGGAACATAATTATCTTCAATTGTAACTGAATTCCTTGAAATGAAGTTAGGAAGGTAAATCTCAGATTTACCTTCCTCACTTTCTCCCACCTTTAGGTCTGCCTTTCTTCTTATAATCACTGTCTTGACTTCAAAAATTCTTCCTTCAAGCAGACTGCCCTTAACATTATCTTTGAAGACATTTTCTTAATTCAGGAATCACACATCAAACAACAGTGGTATATACGCACCCTTTTTCCTTGCTTTAGGGTCCGAGATAGGTATTGAGACAACGTTGATAAGTCCACACCTTTTATAACCTGTACATAGCTCTTGAAATTTGCATTTCATGGACAGTATAAACCACACTGTTCTCCACGCTGACTTGCCTTATATATCTGCACTTATTCACCTTAAAAATCTTGCACTTCTCTTCCTCTTAAACCCACACTATTTTCTGTCTTTTGTTCGCACTGTATTTCAGGGAGGGATATGGACTTGCTTCAGTGATGTTTGCATACTTGCTTCAATGATGTCCGCATGCATGTTTCCACATTTCTGTTTCAGTGATGTCTGCATTCCTTACTCTCAGTGATGTCCGCATTCCTGTTTCAGTGATGTCCGCTGTAGGTTCAGTGCAATCCGCACTTTTTGACTTAGACAGATCTGCATTCATCTTATCCAAATGGTCGCAGAACATGTGCTATTTATATAGTGCCAAGACTGGCTTTTAGGCCGACCATTCAACCAATATTTAGGTCGACTTTCATAGAGTTTATTCCAGCGTTTATGAGGTATATCTTCACTACTTTTAAAGCTTGACTTCGATCATTATTTGAGGGCTATTGTGAGCTTCTTCCACAAGGTCTTGGAGCACATATTCCTAGACTAGATCCTTCATGTTTGAGATACTTAATTCTATTTAATCCTAGACGACAAAACCTAATAGACATCAAGAAGAAGTCTATCTACATAATAAAATCTTGCTCATGAAACCCATGAAGCAAGTACACCAAAAATACATTTTATTATCTTTGTCTTCTTCTTTATATAAATACATAATTACATAGTCAACATGAAGACTGGCCTAGTTACACTTTTCAACACTCCCTCTTAAGTAGAGAGGTATTCATACAGGTACATGGTTACTTTCAAATTGAAGAATCTCATAAGAAGAATCGGATTGGTAATCGCATCTATATAACATCATATCAACCAACATTGTCCTAGTCAAGGCCTTGACAAACAGTGCAATCTCTCAATGAGACAGTGGGCTACAATGCTGGCGAGACACATGACTAATAGACACCATAGTCATTGTCTCTCCAAGGTACATACCCCACCTATGTTTTCCCAGAGTATGACCTTCTTGGACTATTCTTCTCTTGGGTAGCCAGCCCTCAAAGAATATTGGTCCACGACTACTCTTATCTTGAATGCCCTATCTCATTCTCAAAGTGTATCGAATGCCAAATGATTACCCAATCTTCCATTCTGTCTTCCAGGTGAAGACCAAAATGATGTGTTTCATTCTCTTCACATGGCCTTCACTAAGACTTACAACTGTTAGTCCTGGTCTAGTGCATGACACATGTAATAAAGAATCACGTCATTCTCTCTGAACACAAGAAGGACATACTTAAAGTTTCTTCCAAGTAAGAAACTTACCACCAGGCTTCCTCTCAACCAGGGTCTTGTAGCAGCAATCCAACTACTCATGAAGAATTCCTCCCCCCGATGTAATGGGTTTCGATATTGAGGAATCTTCAACTTTTGGCTTCATAGGGCACATATCATCCATCACTTTCAGTCACAAGTCAT
Organism: Pinus albicaulis; assembly: GCA_034641835.2. Lineage (NCBI taxonomy): Eukaryota > Viridiplantae > Streptophyta > Pinopsida > Pinales > Pinaceae > Pinus > Pinus albicaulis. Next base: position 62,245,935 of record CM076574.1, read on the forward strand.
GGCCTGTAATATCCCGGAAGGGAAATAGACAGCAATACAAGCATACGACAATATAGAAAATGCCAGAAATAGAACATAAAGCAAATACTCATAAAAATGCCGGGAATGCTAAGCCATTTTATTAATCTGAGAATAATACAATAGATGATCGGAATGATAGCACCTATTCTTGCTCAAGGCAAGTGGAGAACTCTCTCATAAAGATAGGAAATGGCTGCTCTAAGAAACTGCGTCCCAGCTGCTGGAAATCTGCCGTAAAACTGCTGCTGCTGGAATAGACTGAAAAATAGGGGCTGATCCCCTTGCCGGAATGAGCTGAAAATCTGCGGACCACCTGTACTCACCAACCCGGACAAAACCCAGAAACCATATAAAAAATGGTTAGCCTCCGAAAATCACCAGAAAGTCCCTCCTCAAGGAATTACGCTGCCCTCCAAGGCTCAGCGCAGATGCCAAATGATAATAGCTGAAATAGTGCCACGAACTCCTCGGGAAACCTCCTACTGGCAAAGACTGATCCTCCACTCCGGATATCAACTGAAACTCCTGCAGAAACCCCGCAACGGAACACCTCCAAGTAGAACTGCGTCCTCTCTCCCAGGTACTGCGCAGTCACAAGAGAAGCCCAGCTCCTCAGCAAAACAACCAACCAAACCTCCCGCTAAAGACTGAAGAAATGACCTTACCCGAGCAGGCACTCGAAGTCCCCCGGGGCTAAGGGTGAGATCTCCGACCGGAGACACTCAACGCACTAAACAGTGCTGCAGATAGGCTAAACAGCTAGCGTGCTCAAGAAGACAATAGTCTAGCTCAAATATCATCAACAACAAGAATGTCAAATGAGAAGGCTCTCCCACCTTTTATAACGCTGGCCCCTCTCGAAAACCCTAACGTGGTCTCCCTCTCCTCCACGTGCTCCTCATCAAACTGCGCAGAAGCTCCTAGAGGCTACGTGGGCCCCCTCCTCTGCGTGGTGTTGGACCCCCATGGCTCCCCATAAGTTATAACGTTGTGCTACTATGGAAACACTTTATTTTATTTAAGTGAGTTAGACCCCTCCTCTCACTTTTTATTTATTAATAAACTATAGTCGGCAAAACTATACAAAAATCGAATATTCCAATTAGCTGTTGCTAATTAGGAATATTACAGTCTCCCCCGGCAAAATGTTGCTTGTCCTCAAGCAACTGAAGTGATGGATGCTGCAGAATCTTCTCATTCTCCCAAGTGGCATCCTCATCTAGCAAAAATTGCTTGTCCTCAAGCAACGCTTGAACAAGCCTCCTCTCTAGCTGATGCTCCCCACCGATACTGCAAAATGTGCCTGGGTCCCACTGAAACCTCTCTGACCTCTGCATCACCCTGATACGAAGGGATATCTCAATGCCAGGATCCCAAAGTGACCTCTCACAGTACCAGCCAACCAATAATCCTCCCGGATCCCATCGCCATCGTGGCCAATAATCGCACAAGTCCCACGGCTCAGACTGTGCACTGCCTCTAGCTATGACCAATGCTCTAAGAGGTGAAGACCACCAACAAGCATCAATGCTCCTGGGCTCCTGCTGCGCTATACCTGTAGCTGCATATGCTACCCCTCCAACTGCATACCAACTCATCACCTCTCTCCAATCCAAGTTGTGACTCAATCCCATGCTGATCCTGCTCTCCTGAAATCGGGATGGAGTGCTAAAGAAATGATGTCCTGTGCCACCTTTCCAGCTGGAATCTATAACCTCTGTTATGTCCAAGGGCCCCTGCTCGATTGTGCTCCCTACGAAGAATACCGTACCATCTAGAGGGTACCAACTCATGGTCTCCCGCCAGTCCATCCTGGAAGAAGAATCCGATGTAGCAATAACAACGGCATATGGAACACGCCTGAAGTGTTGCCGCCAACCCGTAATCAACTCCCACTGCTCTGCCCTGTCTGCCAATGAGAGCTGCCTGTAGAAGGAAACCCCTCTCTATAATGGGCCAAAGTGGGCAAGATATGCTGCAAGCTCCATCGATGTACTCCTGGAGAGTACTACTCACTGAAAGTACTGCAGCTCGACCGACTGTATGTACATCTATCTGTATCTCATCAATGTGTCGGCCAAAAGATGAATGCTCCACCATATCCAACGGCTCCTGTTGTCTACTAGCCCCCTGCATAAAAATCCCATCAACCTCCAACATCTCTAGAGGACATGGATCTGCAACTGCCGTCATTGTACTTAGTGTCAATGCATCTGACTGCTCCTCCTCAATGGCTGACCCCGCGGTTAGCCGCATATCCATCACCGACTCGATGTGAGCCTCCATCTGGCTCTCCCCCAAAGGACTATCATGCATGATGTGCATAGCATCCTCCTCTACTGACTCAGGCTCCATCACATATAGCTCTGACTGGATCGTCACAAGTGTCTCATCGCCTAGAGCATCTCCCATAGAGTCCCCTGACTGCTCACCCTGTATACTGGAATGCAGCTCTGGTCTACTGTCTCCATCCCTGCGTGACTGCTCTCGCTCCCCAGAAGCGACTTCAACTGATCCTACGGACTCATATGAAGAAGAGTCCTCACCCTGGCATACAGGAGGAAGGCCCTCCTGTTCTTCCTCTGCCACCTCATCTGCATTGAATAGGCCATCCACCCTCTCGATGAAGTGTCGATACAATGTCTGGAGTCTAGACGCATGCTGGAATGCTATCTCTGCTGAACCCAGTATCCTCTGCTCATGCATGATCTCAACATGCCCTGAGGGAAGAATGATGCATGTCTCCCTCATGACCTGCTCCCCAGGTGTAGGCTCAGCGATGACCGATGTGCCACCCCTGTAGAGGATCATCTCATACCTCGACCTGTGGCTGTCAACTAGCAAAACAACCCAGTGCCATTGCTGAGAGGTCTCTCGCCTAGTGTGCTGAGTGTCATCCAAATATCTTGGGTGAGCCTCGCGTACCCCGCTGCTTATGCCCAAAGTGCCAAAGGACGACAACAAAATCGATTGTGCCAGTGAGTGATGTAGAAGAGGGTCGGATACGTGAGTCCCCACTGATACCATCAAGTATCGCTTATATGTCTCCTCATCGATCCTGGGTGAACTACTCCCAAAGGTAAGCCTGGTGTCCCTATCTGTGAGTCTCCCTGGATGCAACACTCTAAAACCCTGCTGTGCAACACCGTATGCCCTCGCATACCACTGATCATCCATGTACTCCTCGACATGCCACTGCACATTGAGGCATACCTCTGTATACTGCTGGATACCCCAAGCTACTGTTGCACCACCCTGTACCGTCTCGTGCCATGACTGTGTCCAGGCATCGGTCACTCCTCGCATGTTCTCAATGTGATGTAGGACACTCCTACTCCACAATGCAATCCCACACACTACGGTACAACACCATGCAACTCCGTGTCCACCGGAAGTCCACTGCTCAATGCTAGAGGTTCCCACACATCCCTGGATGTGGTGTCCTAGAGCTGTGCCTCTACATGTTGGACTTCCTCCGATCGGTATCATCATCTCCACCGTCGCATCACTATACCCGCCGACAAATGGATCATCACTCCAAATCCTCCTCGAGGGGTCCGAGAAGTGAATCTCCCTATGTGTCAGTAGTGTTACCACCACTGCTCGGCTCTGCTGCGTCCTTTGTGCCCCACACAAAGGTGAAGAATCCTTGGCCCCATACAAGGCGCCATCTGGTGGCCTGCCAATGCCACCTCCTCCGACAGGCTCCTGCCAAGGTATGTTGACCACCCCGTGATCCCGTGTATAAGTGTCATACCAAGACAACCTAGGAAGTCTTCCCATAAACTGGTTGGCCACTAGAGCTAACCAAAACTCCCCTAGCAAATGTGCATGCTCAACTGCTAGGCCAACTGTACCCTCCAAGACATAGTCAATCGACCTACCTGGAAAATGATAGGTGATCCCCCTGGATCCCAATGCCATTCTGGGGTTTCTGTACTCCCAGCACCTGGAAACTCCTGCTGAACTATACTTGGGTCCACCACCATCTCCATAACCCACTCCACCGTGTACCAACTCAAAATCTCTTGCCATCCAACCTCAACATGTGGATGTTGTACCCTGTGCAACTCTGGTCATCTCATGCCACTATCCAAGTCAACATATGAGATCTGACTAGGTGGCTCCGTCTCTCTCTCTCCAATGGGAAGAGGTAACCCGGCAACGCTGCTAGTCCTGTCCATGCATGCTTGAAGGGGAATGAACTGACGCTCCAACGTGCCCTCTGGTTGTACCATTAGGGAATCCAGTCGTTCCCCAATGCAAGCCAACTTGGCTGCCGACTTGGCACAAGCCACTCTCATGCCCTCCAACTCCTTGTCCTGCAACAAAATGGCCTCCCGTACTGACGTGGCCTTCCCTTTCAAAACTCGAAGGTCTGCCCGAAGCCGATGATACCGCTGTCTGCGATCATCATCCAATCCCTCTGTATCTCCTAGTGCCTCATCGAATGTGGATACATCTCCTGTCGCCTCACCCATCTGTTGCGTGCTACTACCACCCGAAGACTCGAACACGACTCTGGTCATCACCTCAATGGATGGCTCTACTGGTGTAGGCTCTACCTTCTCCACTACGATATCAACCGGCACGGTCAAAGAGGTCTCTAATGAGGGTGAGTCCTCTGTCACACTAGGTGTATCTTCGAACTCCCTACAATCCTGTGTGCTCTCATCCTCCAAGTGCGAGGTAACCATTTCGATGGTTTCCCTCTCCGATACTCGGTCAAGCTGGAGAGAGGTATCCAACTTCTCCACCCAAGCTTTTTCCGAACGCTCGGATGACCCGTCAAATGTCGGTAGATGGAATCTACCCACTGTGCGCCACAAGCCCCCGTCATGTGACTTCCTATTCCCTCTGTGAAAGTTGCGAGGTCTGCTATCCCGCTGGAGCTGAACAAAATCTCTGAATGGAAGGGCATCCCTGAACTCCTGCCCATATGCCTGATACTCAGCGAAATAATCACCCATGTGGCCAGGCTCTGGCTCCTGCTGTGCTCCTGCCCCTGTGTCCGCACCCAAAAAAGTGGGCATGGTAGAACGTGTGGGTGTATGTGATGCCATATGCTGAGTGGCATCATGCTCTGGCAAATGGTGGGATGTGCCTGAACCTTCGCCAATCTGGAAACCCCTTGGGGTTTCACGCTGTCTAGCCTCCACAGCAATGAATCTCTGTCCCATCACCTCAATCTGCCTCGACAGATCCTGTACTGATTTGAGGAGCATCTCCCCAAATCTCTTTGCACCATCATCACCTGCCATCGGCTCCTCCTGCTATGTGTCTACAAGCTCCTCATGAAATGGCACTGCTGCTCCAAAACTATACTGCGGCTTGTCTTCGGCCTCTGATTTACCCACTGAAAACTACTCAGAAAATTCTAGGAACTTGGGAAGGTGATCCTTGCCCAAAACCCAGAAAAACCTCAAAAGGGTTTCTTCTAATTCCAAACTTCAAAATTTGACCCTTTGTATTTTGGCCTTTTTTCCAATTTCGTTTTTGGTACTGCAACTGCTATTGCTCTCCAAAATTCCAGCAAACCTCTGTATGATCTCTTTCCCGATGTCATAGACCACAGGCTGAGCCAGAACTATGCTCTGATACCACTGTAATATCCCGGAAGGGAAATAGACAGCAATACAAGCATACGACAATATAGAAAATGCCAGAAATAAAACATAAAGCAAATACTCATAAAAATGCCGGGAATGCTAAGCCATTTTATTAATCTGAGAATATAAAGAAATACAATAGATGATCGGAATGATAGCACCTATTCTTGCTCAAGGCAAGTGGAGAACTCTCTCAGAAAGACAGAAAATGGCGGCTCTAAGAAACTGCGTCCCAGCTGCTGGAAATCTGCCGTAAAACTGCTCCTGCTGGAATAGACTGAAAACTAGGGGCTGATCCCCTTGCCGGAATGAGCTGAAAATCTGCGGACCACCTGTACTCACCAACCCGGACAAAACCCAGAAACCATATCAAAAATGGTCAGCCTCCGAAAATCACGAGAAAGTCCCTCCTCAAGGAATTACGCTGCCCTCCAAGGCTCAGCGCAGATGCCAAATGATAATAGATGAAACAGTGCCACAAACTCCTCGGGAAACCTCCTTCTGGCAAAGACTGATCCTCCACTCCGGATATCAACGGAAACTCCTGCAGAAACCCCGCAACGAAACACCTCCAAGTAGAACTGCGTCCTCTCTCCCAGGGACTGCGCAGTCACAAGAGAAGCCCAGCTCCTCAGCAAAACAACCAACCAAACCTCCCGCTAAAGACTGAAGAAATGACCTTACCCGAGCAGGCACTCGAAGTCTCCCGGGGCTAAGGGTGAGATCTCCGACCGGAGACACTCAACGCACTAAACAGTGCAGACAGGCTAAACAGCCAGTGTGCTCAAGAAGACAAAAGTCTAGCTCAAATATCATCAACAACAAGAATGCCAAATGAGAAGGCTCTCCCACCTTTTATAACGCTGGCCCCTCTCCAAAACCCTAACG